>BQNB010011358.1:0-81679 GCA_026074375.1 Tanacetum coccineum | reverse complement strand
AAACCCCCCTTTTTACCTGTTAGAATTAGGATTAGAACTAACATAGGATTAGCATAGGTTTGACTTAGATTAGAATTAACTTAGATTAGATAACCAAAATATTAATAAATTAAGAGATCTAACCTCGCTTCAAGTGTTCGACACCCTACTTACCACGAATCTATCACCGACCGGGTACACTGCCCATTAAAGTGTTGTTTTTGGTTAAGTCGACAAAATATAAATTTAAAACTTGAATCATAATTTTTTCGGATAAATTTTCCATTTACACTTCTTCTTCGGACATAATACATAATAGCGAAAGTAGCAAAATATACGAGCTACATATTTTCCCATTGCATTATGCAAATTCCCGACCATAACAGAGATAGAAAATTTCACTTTGACACAGGAAATACAAAACTTTACACAAAAGCAACTAGCAACTTGATTAAAGTAGGCTTAATCTACAAGGTAGGCTAAGGTGTAAAGGTGTAATGATATAGACATATGGTATGAAAAAGACAGGAATGGCTTAACAGGTTTTTCTAGGGGATCTTACTCTTAAAGTGAGAGTAAACTAAAGGTTAACGGGGATTAACAACCAGCTGTAGTTAGTTAAGTTGTACAACATTAGGCTTTTTGGTCTATTCCTACAATTTACCAGTTAAAAATGTTTCTCCATCTAAATCCATAGTACTCATCAATGTGGTCTCGAGTGATATACCAGGCCAAGTTTTAAAGTCCACTACATCACCGGCACACTCATATATTTTGGGGAATTTTTAGTAAACGTTTAGAAACAAAATAGGCTTAATTTTCACAAATTGGCATTAAGGGTTATAGTGCGCGAGGTCATTTCAACAGGTTTTTCTAGGGGATCTTACTCTTAAAGTGAGAGTAAACAAAGGGTTACACGGGATTTAACTAACTAGTGTAGTTAGTTAAGTTTACAAGTAAGCGTTCTAATTCTCCACCCCCACTTAGATTATACAACGTCCTCGTTGTATAGATAAAACAATAAAGAAAATGGGAAATAGAATTAGAACGAGGAACTCCCCTGATATGTTGCTCAGGATGATTCTCCAATTTGAGTTCTTTGAGCAAAAAGTGTATTGACGAGGCTTCAAAATGCTCGTACGAGTTCAACACACGTCTTTTTTCAGAGTATACCATATCGTTGATTTTTCTTATAGCAAGGTCCTGCATAAAATCTTAGAAGAAAAAGGTTCAATTCTGAACTCGGTTATATAAAATTTACAATGTAGGAAAACAATTAAACACACAACTGTACAGGGATCAATACGTCGTATCCTAAACCCTAGGATACACCGTATGGTTCCTGTGAAAACAATTAAAAATTTTAATGTACTGAAATTAAATTACAGACTGATAACGTCAAGACACATCCATACGTCGTATCCAGAGGGGTTCGATACGCCGTATGAGGTGTCTGGGAAGACAGACTCGTGCAAATAATTTAAAATTAGTTCAAACAATTTAAAAACGATCTGGTTGTCTCCAGGGAAGCACTTTTGTTTCAGCTAGTCATTAAATTCGACTTTTTCCTTTCCATCTTTATTTATTCTTCAACATTCGCTCGTACTTGTCCCCGTGAGCGAATTTTCTCATAACCATTTGGCATGACACGTATTTCATGAAGAATAGCATGCCGAGCACAACATCTCTTGTAACATCTTCATCGTCAATGATGATAAAACCTGCAAGAATAGAAAATTTTCCAACAAAAACGAGTATATCTATTAGAGTTCTGGCTGGACTCTTCCCTTCATGACCGTCCTTGTCCTTGATTATAGAATAATAAAAGCCTTTGGTAATTAACGTAACGGAAAAGGAAGGGATGAAGTCAACATTAACATTTTTATACCCAATCATGCAAGAAAACTTCATTTTATAGCAACACTTAGAACTAGTTTTAACATTATCGGGTTCATTGACAATAGTTGGCTCAAAATCAACATCTTGATTCGTCTCGGGTTCTAAAGGTGTGTCCAAGTCATTTAATTCAATGTAGTTACCATAAAGTGGGTCGAATGACTCATTATCCTCTCCTATAGGCTTTGTTTTTTAATCAAGATTCTTTAACATAAAGACCCTCCTGATTATGCTAGTGGCTGGCTTGATACTCTTGAAAACAAGTTTTTCTTTCTCGACCCTTAGAGTAATTTTTCTTTTGTAAACATAAATCTTGGAATAGGCAGTAGATAAAAATGGTCGACTGAGGATCAAAGGTACATCGTCATCCTCGGGTATGTCCAAGATGATAAAGTCTATGGGGAAAATAAATTTGTCAATCCTTACTAACATGTTTTCAGCAATACCCCTTGGTTGTTTTATTGTTCTGTCAGCCAATTCAATGGTCAACCTAGTGTGAGATAAAATTCCTAGACCAAGGTTAGTGTAGTTAGAAAATAGCATAACACTCACACTTGCTCCTAGGTCAACAAGGGCTTTATCAAAACAAATATTATGAATAAAACAAGGTAAAGTAAAGCTCCCTAGGTCGTTTTCCTTCTGAGGCAAGGTGTGATCATAAGCTTCTAGAATCTTCACATCTTGTTCCCCTCTCCAATCATCACAGCAGTAGTCTTGTAGTCACCTTGGGAAGGAAGTTGTTTCAAAAAATAAGCTTCTATGTTGTGAGCCTGATATGGCGTATGGACTACATCCCATACGACGTATATCAGAGGAATTAGCTTTAGTAGTTGAGATCGATTTTACATGGTCCCTTGGGTTTGGTTTAGTTAAGCCGGGTAGACCTCCAATTCCTCTTTCTTGTAAAACCTTGCTCATTTAACCAATTTGAATTTCTAAGGTCCTAATCGATGCTCCTTGATTTCTTATTGCCGCATCATTAGAAGCTCAAATCTCCTTGATGATGTTCGAGTTCTCTTCGTGTCTCTTTGCTGACTCAGCCATGAATTTGGTTAGTGATTCTTCCAATGTCTGTCTTCGATCAGGATACGAAGAATTTTCGTTGTTGCGTTGGTAGAATCCTGACCCTGCTGCTCTATATTGTCTTGCAGGTTGATATGGTGCTCCAAACTACGTGTAATAAGCCTCGTCCAGAGTATTCCCTTCTTCCTTTAGTGGGTAGTCCTTTGTGTAGTGTGGTCCCTTACATAGTTCGTATTTGACCTGAGCAGCGTAAACTTTCTCGTTGACTTTCTTGATCTCTCTTCTGAGGTTATTGAGTTGGGCATGAATAGCAGCTAGTCCGTCAGAAGTCTCAGTACTTTTGGCTTTTAAGGATGTTCCGTTATGCCATTTCTGGGAGTATTCAGCCATTTCTTAGATAACTATTTTTGTATCAACAACATTTTTAATGGGAATGGCACCTTTAGAGTCAATGATTTGTCTGGTGGGAACATCGAGCCCATTATAGAATAAGACAACTTCTTGTATATCAGTTAAATAATGCTGAGGACATTTCATCAAAATTCCTTAAATCTTTCCCAGGCTCGGAAGAGACTTTCATCCGGTTCTTGCTGAAACTTGTTTATCTCCTCTATTTTCTTTGTCGTGCATATAGGTGGGTAGTATTTGTTCAGAAACTTTGTTTTTAGGGTTTCCCAGTTTGTGATTGAACCTGATGGTTCGTTACTGAGCCCTCAACTTGAAGCTCTAGTTAAGGACATGGGAAAAACTCGAAGCATTACTTGATCTTGAGTAACCTCTGGAATATGAAATAAGTCAATGATCTCAAGGACTTTTTCGATGTGTTCATTTGTGTCTTCATGTTCTGAACCGCTAAAAGTATTTTTGTGAAGCTCCTTGAGATATTGCCCTTTTAATTCAAAGTGAGTTTTGTCATTAATCTTGGGCCTAACAACTCCTGACCCATAGTTTCCATGGGTCTTGCTCATGTATTGCTCTATTGTTTCCGTTATAATTTCTATAGTTGAATGTTCTTGGATATCAAAAAATAAATCGAGCTCTGGTGAACTTGATTCCACAAGACCAGGTGTCTCGTAGAGCCTTATTTTTGAGCGAAATACACTTTCTGGGTTTTAAAAAGGTGTAATTAGTTCCTTAGTGGAACTCCTTGTCATGCATCACCTGGAATAGAAAAGAATAAATCATTAGGATAGCCTCTTTAGGATGAATACAAAAAATTAAACACAGAAATCAAATTAAGGTTTGCTACTGTATCAGATGAGCAATACATCGTATTCAATTAATTTAAATAAGCCGTATTGTCTTCTGAAGGTCAGTACGCCATATTAATTACACATAATACACAGTATTGTTTGGAAGAACAGATACGCCGTTTAGACTGTAGAAGTCAATACGCTGTTCTGAGTGGAAAGGTTGATACGTCGTATCCAACTAGTGGATAAGGCGTATCTGTTGATCAATCAGAATAGGATACTGATCGTGCCGGATTCACACCGTAAATATATATAATATATAATAAAATATAAAATATATATAGAAGTGTAACACTAGCCTAAGATAATGAATTGGGTTCCCGATGAATGGTTTCGTCAATGCGACACGTTGATAAAAGATTTAGGTTTCAAGTTGTAATAGTTTGGTGGTTGGTTAAATAAATAAAAATAAATAAATGCAAGGTGATGTAATATATTCCGTATATATTACATAATGAAAAATAACCGAGTATATAATTCATACCGTGAATTATATAACAAGATACACCGCCATAAGAATAATTCAAAGCGTATATAATACGCGACATGTTTTACATCTAAAAGGTGTCAATTAAAATAAAATGGTCCAATTATATAATACTTTCCGAGTATTATATAAGAAATACATATAAATAAAAGAAACTAAATAATTTCGACACGCGTCCGAATATTCCCCAAAATGCTTAAATAAAAGTTTTTCTTAATAAAAAATAAACGCACGTTTTAAAGTTACGGATTAGATAAATGAAATTTCCAAAAATTATAGTTTTCGTTCGTTTATCTGGTCGTCACGATCTAATAATTCTTAAGGCATTTGATTCGTTCTTTTCAAGATAATAATTAAAGTAAGATTTGTATAAAATTACTAGCGTATCAATATATAAAAATCTGTGGCATTGAACCTATTCGTATTATTTAACGTTTTCCATATTAACAAAAGTTAATTGTTTTCCCTCAATTCAATACATGTTGCAAACCCAAACACATCTTTTAACAGTTATTATAAACACAGAAACAGAAATAATAAATAAAATATTTATTTAACCAATACCACATTTAGATCCGGTTTAATATATAAATGTATATATGAAATCTTTTAAAGTTTTTATTATCCGATTTATACCAAACCAAACACATAGGAACAAAAACTCCTTTTCTGTTATAACCAATAAAACAAACACATCATACTCGGCTTAAACCCAAAACCAAACACACCTGGTTTGCCTGCTGTCGCCAAACAACCCTGTATTGGGTGTTAACACAAAAACCAAACGTTAAAAAAAAAACCTAACTGTTGAGAATAAACCAAACCTACCCCTAACCGTTGAAAACCAAACAGCCCCTCGGCTGTTTTTAAACCCGACACGAACACCCTCCCCCCGTCTGTTCAACAGTCAACCAAACAAACTCACACCCTCGACGCACCCCGGCTATCCCGGCTGTGAACCCCACGAACCCGACCCACCCGTAAACGGCTGGAAAAACAATAAACCAAACCCACCCAGTGGGCGGCGGTCCCGCGAACCCAACGGCACCCAATGGGTCGAAAACACAAACCACAAATCCAACGCGATCAAACATCCCTCGATGTAACATGAAGACCAAAACGCACCCGAGCTGGTGCGAAACTAAAAAAAACCAACGCAACCCTTGCGGTCGTTTGTGTGGTAGGAGGTGATGAGGTTGATGGCGTGGAGTGGAAGTGGCACGGCTAGTGATGATGACGATTGGCGTCGTGGAAGTGGTGATGAAGGTGAGGTGATGACAATGATGATGGTTAAGATGGTGTTGTTTATAAGGGTGATGTGTTGATAGTCGCTGTGGGAGGAGTTAGCTGTGGCCATGGGTGTGATAGGTGGTGGAGCGGTCGTGGTGGTTGGCAGCCGTGAAGGTGGTAGATAAGGAAGGCGCGTGGAGGCGCGGTGAGGGTGGATCGAATAGATCAGGAAAGGTAGCAATATTGGAGTGGCCTGAAAAGCCACCGAAAAGTTTTTTCCGGCGGCGACGCGGCGTGGCCGGAGGAGGGTTGTGGCGGCATGGGGAAGGGAGAGAGAGGAAGAAGATGGTGTATGTGTGTGTGTATATAAGATGGAAATGAAAAATGATATATAAAAATTTATATATATAATAAAAGTTTAAAATTAAATAGAAAAGGTATAATAGTTGGGGGGTTAACTTTGTAAATATTTCACAGGGACCTAACGTGTAACTTTGGAGTATTATTTTGATAAACTATCGTCTTCGGACTCATTTGGACTATTAACGTCGATCAATACCGAAACATGCGCCATGTTTTTTCAAATCATTTTTCTGATAAAAATGAGTATTTACTTGATAATATTTTATATTATATATTTATAACATGTTATAAAATATTCGTTATTTATTTTATGAACCGGTTACGTCTCGACCGAAAATAAAACTAAAAATAACTTTTAACCCGTATATTTCGCGTTATCAACATACGCTTTTAAATTAAATTGTTTAAGTATTTTAATTAAATATTTTTATTTAAATAAAACTGATAATTAAATAAAATTTAAATTATTTTTGTGTTTTCTAAAATCGTTGCGAGGGCATTTCAGTCACCTCTGACGTTTCTGGGTCTCGGTCAAAACTAAAAAGTTGTCTGAATAGTCTTTTAAATATCAAATTGATTTAGAGTCCCGAGTCGAGAAAATGTAATTTAGTGGGTGTCGTTTTTGATAATTCAGTATATTTAAAAATAATTTTGTTTATAACGAAAAACCATGTATAATAAATATGATTTATATTTAAATATGTTTCGAAATTGACGGTTGTCACAAGCGTAAATTTCTCGTTGACTTTCTTGATCTCTCTTCCGAGGTTATTGAGTTGGGCTTGAATAGCAGCTAGCCCGTCAAAAGTTTTAGTACTTCTGGCTTTTGGGATGTTCTGTTATGGCCATTTGTTAGATTATTCGTCAGTCCATTTCTTTTGGGATGGTTATTTTTGCATCACAGCAGTTTTAGTGGAATGACCCCTTAGGAGTCAAGGATTTTTCTGGTGGAACCTCGAGCCTAGACTCATTATAGAATAAGATAACTTCTTGCATATCAGTTAAATAATGTTGAGGACATTTCATCAAAAGTTCCTTAAATCTTTCCCAGGCTCGGAAGAGACTTTCATCCGGTTCTTGCTGGAAATTGTTTATCTCTTCCATTTTCTTTGCCGTGTGAGCAGGATGGCCAGTACTTGTTTCATGAAAACTATTATTTTTAAGGTTTCATCAGTTGTGATTGAACCTGATGGTTCATTCCTGAGCCATCGACTTGCAAGCTCCTAGTTAAGGACAAAACGGAAAAACTCGAAGCATTACTTGATCTTGAGTAACCTCTGGAATATGAAATAAGTCAACGATCTCAAGGACTTTTTTTGTGTTCATTGCGTCTTCATGTTCTGAACCGCTGAAAGTATTTTCGCGAAGCTCCTTGAGATATTGCCCTTTTAATTTCATATGAATTTGTCATAATCTTGGCCTAACAACCCTGCCCCCATATTTCCACGGTCCTTAGCTCATGTATTCTCCATTGTTATCCTCATAATTTTTGGATTAAATGTCTTGGATTCAGAAAAATAAATCGAGCTCTAGCGAACTTGATTCCACAAGACCAGGTGTCTCGTAGAGCCTCCTTTTTGAGCGAAATGCACTTTTCAGGTTTTCAAAAGGTGTAATTAGTTCCTTAGTGGAACTCCTTGTCATGCATCACCTGGAACAGAAGATAATAAATCAGTAGGATAGGCTCTTTGGGATGAATACAGAAAATTAAACACGGAAATCAAATTAAGGTTT
Organism: Tanacetum coccineum; assembly: GCA_026074375.1. Classification (NCBI taxonomy): domain Eukaryota; kingdom Viridiplantae; phylum Streptophyta; class Magnoliopsida; order Asterales; family Asteraceae; genus Tanacetum; species Tanacetum coccineum. The sequence continues at coordinate 73,714 of BQNB010011358.1, read as the reverse complement.
GCTACTGTATCAAATGAGCAATACGTCGTATTCAATTAATTTGAATACGCCGTATTGTTTGCTGAAGGTAAATACGCCGTATTGATTATACAGAATACGTCGTATTGTTTGGAAGAACAGATACGCCGTTTAGATTGTAGAAGTCAATACGCTGTTCTGAGTGGAAAGGTTGATACGTCGTATCCAACTGGTAGATACGGCTTATTTGTTAATCTATCAGAACAGGGTACTTAGAAAATAATTAAATAATTGCAGGATTAAACAACACAATTAAATCAATTACAAATAGAATTAAATTACACTAATATTAATCTAAACTAATGGTTAGAAATACTAATAAAATTAAAGGTTAAACTTTTTCACTCCTCGGCAGCGGCGCCAAAAACTTGATGTGCTGTCGTGTAGGGTCAATTTATTAGTTACCAAGTTTTCCATTTAATATTTAGCCGACCTTATCATAAAACAACACTTAACGGGCAGTGACCCGATCAGGTGTAGTTTTGTGGAAATTAGGTGAGTCGAACACGAAGAGCGAGTTGTTTAACCATAAAATCTAATCCGTTTTTAATTACTATTTTAGCTAACGTTAATTCTAATATACTAGTTAAGTCCTATGCTATAACCTCTAACGGATGAGGGGGGAGGGGTTAGCCTGGAGACTGCACAGTTGTAATGGTGACATTACTCAGTTCTAATACTAAAACATTCAAGAAAACAATCAGAAGTTAAAAGAGCGGTGCAAGCCAAATAATAGAAACTGTATTAGCCATATAAATCCGATTAAATGCTGGTTTGTTTATTTAGTGCAATGATTTCTATTTTCGAAGTGCATATCATTCTTAAGAACTTAGGGGCGGAGACTTCATCCTAAGACAAGACAGCACGTTGAATCCTGTCACAAAAACTTGTTCGCATAAAGCATCCATTAGTTTAATTATAATATAACTAGGGAATAATAGCACTGGGACATGATAAACCCTAGCCCAACCAGCTTACCCACTTACTGTTTGACGGTATTTTATATACTGGTAGTCCACTATTCAAATCTTTATCAATTAATCAAGAACATACTTGTTGAAACATTACGGGTCACCTGCCGGTCCAACTAAACTCTTAATTTAAAGACAAAGACAGAAAGTACTTGTGATCCAATTGTCTAGTAAAAAAAACACGATATCGGAGAGCGTAGCCACAGTATCTACTCGCTTGTTACGTAACTAGACCCATTTGAATATAGGTCTCATATTCAAACACGTCAACAAGTAATCATATGATAATCAAAATTAAAACTTCACGATAAATTTATAAATCGATTTTAAAAAAACAAACCAAACATTAAAGATTCTATATACGATGGCAGGCTATTGTCTCTAATCAAATTCGCAGTTCAAAAAAAAATACCCAAGGGTATTAGCCCATAACCATTGTAATTATACAAGCGTGATCAAATAACCAAGGTAAACTAAACGTTTTACCGAACGATACCAAAAATTAAATGATTACAAGAGTAAGTAAATTACGCGGTGTCTTCTATGGAATCACGATCAATGTTTGACCTTTATTGCTATTCTTCTCTTCAGTAAATCGTCTTTTATGAGTAAGGTATGAAGAATATGATTTTGCACACTGAAAACTCGTTTTTGAGTCTTCTATTTATAACCTCTGAAAAAGTTGGATACGCCGTATTGGGCTAGGCCAATACGGCGTATTGGGGTGTATCCCTTGGAGTGCGCGCAAAGTTTAAGATCAGTATAATATACATTCCCAAAATACAAATATCTTCGTATCTCTGAATAGTTATCTTCATGGATACGGCGTATGGCAGAAGGTGGATACGTCGTATTGGGAATTGTGAACACGCGTTTACTTGTGAAGACTTGGCGCTGATACGCAATATCTCTTTTCCTGGATACGGCGTATTGGTCAGAATGGGGTAATCTTCAATTCTTCGTTTAGCATCCAAATCAACGTCTTTTAGCATGTCTTCAACATATCACGTCCTCAAATACTGCAAATAACACTTTTAACAATTAATACACCATTCTTGCAATAATTATATCAAAAGTGGTTAGTTAATTTCGTGATAAATGATGGATAAAAGTTGACGTTATATGAAGTCATCAAGACCAAGAAATGATGGAGTTATTGCGGATCAAAACAAGGAGCTGGAACTGTAAGGTTGCGAAGCTAGGAAATATCCAACTGTTTGGAGAACCGTCAAAGTGGACGAAGCGTTCTATGAGTCGACGACCGATGAAGACTTAAAGGCGATACTCAAGCAGAGGCTATTCGGTTGATTTCACGTTTTTAATCTATCTATGTAATGTTTACGTTTTATAAAAATTCCCGAACGCGTTCACTTTTTAATTTTAATAATGTAACATTATATAACTATTGAATAATAAAAGTTTTAGTTTTTAATAAGAAAAATGGTTTGTCTGGTGGAGATGTTTTTGTGATTGATAATAGTAAAATTGAGAGAGGGAAGTAGAGTAAAAAAGTAAGAAAATAAAGAATTTAATGTGACGCCTGAAAGCATCCGATGAAGAGTAGCCTAAACATATGCGCTTTATAAAAGACAAAAAAAAAAAGTAAAAAAATAAACAAAAGTACTAAAAGTGTCATTTTAATTTATTATTAATTTTTCGTATATCCCATAAAAAAATACTGTACTAACTAAAGAAAGCTAAAAAACACGAACTCACCCTTGTCTCTTCGGCTTATCACCATAACCACCTCCGGCAATGGCGGCCAAACCACTTAAACCACCCACCACCCCACCCCACACATATTGAGAACACCCTCCAACCACCAACCACACCACCACCCTCCTCCACACCTCCCCTTCACTTTCTACACACCATTCCTCAAACCACTCCCCAACCACCACCACCACCGTCACCTCAACCACCGTATCACCGCAATCGCCACACCAGACCGCATAGCACGCTTCGAAAACAACAAAAACAACGACGAAACCGAAACTGACCTAATCTCATCATTCAACGAACGCATACTCAAAGACCACTTCACCAAACGCAATTCAGGCCGTTACAACAACCCCGAACCACATTCCGAAAATAAACAAACCGTTGTAACTGACGAAGAAGTTGATAAGTATATACAGGTGGTTAAACAACAACAGCAACGGGGGTTGCGTGAGCTGAAACGAGGTCGTTTAGGTAGTGGAAATGAGGGAAGTGATGGTGTAATCAGTTATAAAGTGGACCCGATTAGTTTAGAAGAGGGGATTATGTTGTCCAATAAAGAAAGTGTGCATCGGGAGGTTTATGTCGATTACGAGTATAACCGAAGGGAGTTTTCCGTTCCTTTTGATATATGTTTAAATTCATATATGCCGACGTGTTGCAAGCAGCCTGTTAAGCAGCCTCCAAGTTTCTTTAAATCGAAATAACCTTACGTCTTCTTCACAAGATCGTTATAAATATTTGTACCATTATGGTATAAAATGATTATATGATTAGTGACTATATAATAGTTGATATATAAATAAATATTATACGTCATTTTCCAGTTGGTGGGGTTTTTTTTTTTTGGGGGGGGGGGGGGGGGGTGGGGGGGGGGGGGGGGGGTGGGGGGGTTGGCTTATAAGTATGAGTAGGACAAGAAAACTTAAAATGAGAAGTAAGTATAACCACACATTCGAAATGCGACGACTTGAATAGTTGCATCTCTATTCATTTAGATGCAGCCTAAAGAATTTTTCATAGCTCAAATTAGATGCATATACATGATATGAGATTGCATCTCATCAAAATAGGTGAATGCTATGTATTTTTCGTGCCTCCTACATTCAAATGTTGTTCTAGTGCTGCTTATTCATCTTTTCACTTCAAATCCAGTTCGAAGCGATTAGACGATGCCTCTAATGAACGGAGATGCATTTAATTTAACTGATGCATTTCAAATTATGGTTACAGTTACTTCTCATTCTACTCAATTGAGAACAAACCTGGTGTCTCGTGCTAGTTTAACCCGCCCTGTTTGGCGACTAGCTCTTTTATAAGCGTTTATGTTAAAATACAATATACATGCTTGTTTGGCAACAATGTTTAGCATTTGGATTTTGTATCAAACGCTCCATTTGAAACCTAGTTTATTAGAAGCGAAGCATTAGCTTTCTAGCATATACGTCATTCTACACATGATTAACCAAACAGTTTATAAATCCAAACAGCCATAGCAAACATCTATTGCCTTCTACTGCTAGTTTTGCCAAACATTAACAGCTTATTATTTGGTTATCCTTAGTTTTGGATTACTGTTATATGGGTCATTTTACTGTAGATTTTTAAATAATCGGAATTTTGCACATCCAAAGCAACAACCAGTCTGCGGGGGTATTTTTTAAGCTTATGTTGTTTCAGCTTATGTTAAAGCTCATTTTCCCGACTTATCTTGAAATTTATTGGCTTATTATGACATAATAAGCTTATAAGCCAATGAGTTTCAATCTATGCTGCAAAAAATGTGCTTATGAAACATAAGCCGAAACGACCATAAAGCCCAAAAATAAGGTTAAACAAACATCGCCTGCATATCGGTTATCTTGCTGAAACTAAAATGATGTTTGGATTGTTAGTTTCAGTCCAAATGAAATAGCTCGGCACCCTCGAGGTTGGGGAGATGCAGACACAAATGACACAAGCGTTTGGGAGAAGACAAGGTTAAAGGAAAGGTTTGCAATTCAAAAATGGTATTTGTTGGGGGATCTGATGGAGGTTTATTTAAAACAGCTAAATTAAGAAGACCCCCAAACCCCAAAATATCCTGCAATGGCTGAATTTTTGCCGCTCCCCCCCCCCGTAACAACCGGGGTAACCCAATTTCCTTATAAACCCACCCCCCGACAGACACAAGCTTTATTGACGTTGATAAAGGATTTGACAGAGAGAGAAACTCAATGGATCGATTGATATGTGGAGATGTTGATTTTGGGAAGACAAATTGCTCAACGAGCTCTTTTTTTGTGTGGTTCGTCTGGAAAGCAGGCAAAATGGATTAGCACCAAACCTTGTATTGCTCAGACAGCATTTTTGGTGTTATTTCAGAGAGATTTTCCAGAACCCCAACATTAGAGTTGGGCTATAGAGCAGAATTTCAGGTTAAAATAACAATCAATTTTTCTATCTTATGCTGTATCATGTGGTTAGATTTTGATGCAAGGCATTTTATAAGTTTTATGGTTACTACATCATACTGACTTTAGAAACAATAATTAAAGATACTATGATCGCTACAAGGCACACTTTAATTCTGCTCGACCAAACAAACTTGTAATCAGGCTGCCTTATATGGTCTTTTGGGTCATGTTTAGATTTTGGCAAGAGGTTGGTCATGAATTTTAAGTCACAGATTAGATCTGTGCTGGGTTGAATCGGGACATTTTTAAGTATGCGTCAAAACAGGCAGGTTAGGTTGACCTGCTAAAACCTCTTTTTTGTCCATTTCTTACAAGCATGAACGTGTTAACTATGATTACTAAAAACAATTTTGAGTCGCAGATTAAATCTGGGCTGGGTTGAAATGGTACAATTTGAAAGTATGTGCAAAACGGTTGGTTAGGTTTGAGCCTGCAAAAACCTTTTTTCGTGTCCATTTCTTACAAACATGAACGCACTTTAATTATGATTACCAGAAACAATATTATTACAGCAGTAATTTAAATTATTGAATAATATGGTTTAGGAGGTTCTATGCCTTAAAAATAGATTTTGAACGACTTTCAACCCATATGACCCTTTCCCCTTTAGCTAATTTTTCTGATTCAACCTATTTGACCCGTTTGAGATTAAACGCATCCCAAATTAACCCATTCACAAAGTAAATGAGTCCATATTACGACCTATAGTCATGGTACTCAACTAGCAATGTCGCTATGGGCCTAACATTTTACAGCATGCAGACCAGAACTGAGAGGGAGGAGTATTTTCATTTGATCCAAAATGGTGAGCTGGATATCATTATTGGAACTCACTCACTTCTTGGCAGCCGTGTCACATATGATAAATTAGGTCTTCTGATAGTTGATAAGAACAAGGTTCTCCTCTTTTTTTTTTGCCATAATATCAAAAATTCAATATATCATTTACCATCAATCATTCATATGAAAATTATAAAATGCAAACATGAGGCAATCAAGTTCAATGTATAACACGTGTTTTTGGTTTACAGAGGTTTGGTGTCAAGCAGAAGGAAATGATTGCTTCATTCAAAACTTCAGTTGATGTTCTCACTCTTTCTGCAACGCCTATACCAAGGACCCTTTATTTAGCCTAAACCTGGCTTTCGTGATTGCAAGTTGACACCATATCTGATTTATACACGTATCTTATGATTTAGGATTGTGAAAATTTGAGCATTCAATTTATCTGTGGAATAAAACACTTTTTTCTTATATAATCTTTCAGTTTGATCTCAACAGCGCCTCCTCAAAGAGTTCCTATTAAAACCCATCTTTCGGAGTATAGTGAGGAAAAGGTTATATCAGCAATCAATTTTGAGCTGGACCGTGGAGGACAGGTTTTCTATGTATTGCCACGTATTCAAGGTAAAAGTGGTTACCTATTCAAATTTGCCTATTGTTGAAAGACACTTCACCCGGGCTCTTTGTATATGCTTTTGCTGTTTTCTTGGTGGTCTAGTTAAATAAAATTTATTACCATTCACAGGTCTTGAACAGGTTTTTAAAATATGGCATTTCGCTTGAAGACATTTCAGTGTTAAATTGCCCTTGCTCATGGACAAGGTAAATATTCGTTTCTGTTATGTGCATAGTAAACTAGTTGCAGAAGGACTTACCATTATGTCGTTGTCCACTGATACTAGATAATAATTACTTTATATTTACCATTATGCAACTTTCGTGCAGCTATATTCAAAACGGCTGGAGAAAACCATGACAAGATTTGTAGATGGAGAAATAAAGATTCTAGTTTCCACAAATATAGTAGAGAGTGGGCTCGACATTCAAAATGCTAACACCATCATAATCCAAGACTTTCAGCAATTCGGGCTTGCACAACTGTATCAGGTTTGTTGTTGGATACATTCTTTCTTGCTTTTTTAGTCAATTTTTTTGTATTGTTATCATCAGTCATCACAAGTTATTCGTGAACTTGTTTTTATAATTTTGTGTGTAGTTGCGTGAAGGTGGGAAGGTCAAATAAGGAAGCTCATGCTCATCTATACTACCCCAATAAGTTGTTGCTTTCTCCAGAAGCAAAGGTATGATCTTTAAAGATTTAGATTATTAATGTGAACAAGTAGTGCGTCAAATCTAATTACAAACATATTATTTTTTATAACAATTTTTTGTTTCTTTAGAATAAGATATAGCCATTTTTTATGCATCAAGTATTGGGAGACTTTCGACCCTGTTTAATTTATTTAGTTTTTTTACGCCGTAAGATTATAACATACTCTGATTGCACCGGGCACGTGTGCGTACAACCCAAATTTGCATTAGAGTTGGCATTTTGACATGGATGCATGGTAACATTATATTACTTCGAACTAAAATTGTAAATTCTGCATTTCTTTGTAAATCTGAAAAACTACTGTTGAGACTTGATACAAAAATAGTACTATATACAACCTTTGCAACTCTACAGAAAAGGCTTGCAGCTCTGAAGAGTGTGGTGATCTTGGCAAGCTTGCAACTTGCAGAAAGGAAGACATGACTATTAGGGGTTTTGGTAATATTTTTGGTGTGCAACAAACAGGAGATTTGGCAATGTAGGCATTGGATCTGTTCTTTGAAAATGCTTTTCGAGAGCTTATCCATGGTATCTGTTTCACCTTTCTTTCTATTTCTTATGTGATAATGAATATCTTCTCATATATGCTTTTGCAATCTACTAACATTTTTTGCTCTAATAAATTAATGAAAATCTTGTTTGCTTCTTAATACAGGTTGATGTTCATCCGAACTCGTCCCGTTCCTTACAAATCTGTCAAGAATATCTCATTTCTTATAAATAGTTAATAGTTAAAATGTGTTTACAAAACCTATATTTACATTAATAATTTAACTTATTGAATCACAACGATTTAAATGTTATAACTTGTAATCATAAAATTAAAGACTTTGAGCATTTTTGACCCGTTTGAACCTGTTCCCCTTATTAAGTCAAAACTTTTTATTCCCCCGTTTGAGTTAAAGACAACCAAATTGATCCATTTATCTCTTGCCATATCTAACTTAAACTCTTAGTCAATATGTTGATATATATCTCCATTTTGTTTTATGTCAGCTTGAGTTGGATATAAACCCTCGTCTCTCTTCCGAATACATAAACTATCTGGACAATCCCATAGAAGTAGTTAAGGATGCCGAGAAAGCTGCAACACAAGCATGTGAGTATTGTGCAATTCCACAGTGAATTAAGAAGGCAATATGGAAAAGAGCTTACCTGCTATGGAAGTTTTAACTGAAAAAACTTTATGTGAAGAGAATGCCAGCAAGATATTAGAGGATCATAAAATCTACATTTCAGGGAAACTGTATCAATGACAACAAATATATGAACAGGTATTCAAGATGATAAGAGATGCCATGCTGTCAGACATTCACCGCAATATGCTTGAGTTTCAAGGAGATGAGATTAAGGTACAAGACTTGTTACTTCTTTGTAAATCTGGCAAAATGGGCGGGTCGGACAGGCAGGAAAACATCAAAGCAGTTTTAGGTAAAAAAGGGTAGCTTTTGGTACAAGTCAAATGGGGTCGAGTTGGCCTAAAACAGTTATTGTCCGATAGTAGTATTTTTTTATACCCTATAGCGTAGATTAATTAATTGTATTATAACAAATCAATATTAGTCTAATTCAGGAATAAATGATTTAGGAGGTCTTAAGTCACTTGTGCGATTTCCTGTAGGTTTGACACATTTCTTATTGCTATATAAAAAATTATCAATTTTACCAGTTTGACCCCATAGAGATGAAACATAACCTGAATTGACCCATTCAGAAGTAAATGGATGAATACTGCACCTTTTCTTGTTTCCGTTTCTACTCTGAGATGGGTTGGTGTGATACAGGCGGAATTACTTATAGATCTACCAAATGGGAAGGGGATTCAGGTTCGTTCTTGGATCTTCCAGATTGTTAAGCGAACTTTCATTCTGCGTTACAGCCCTGATTAAGATACAAGAGATGACGAAATGTCACCAAAGCAATCAAATTTATTTGTATATGATGCATAAACAAGCCGGTATGAGGGAACCTAGCTACTTTTGTGTACACATGTGTTTAAACCCAAACCCCGAACAATGCAGCCTTATAGCTGCAATACTATAGTGTGCTATAATGCACAAATGTAAGAGATGCGGAGAATTGGCAAGTGCCTTTTTGATTGTAACAATTAGTCAATTCCGCATGAACTCATTTTTTGGTCATTCGGATGAGAGGGCAAGCAGCAACCCGCATACCCTTTTACGTTTATGGCTGGGGCATAATATATGTAGATGGTAACCGGTAAGTGAGGAGTATACATTGTAACTAATTAGCTCAAGTACCGGCTTATTGTAATTATCATCATAGATTTTATGTATTTTTATCAGTCCTTCAATAGGGAATATTGAAAAGTGATTATTCATTGTTTAATGGAAGTGCTCGACTACTCTTCTAATCGTTTGAAACTTAGAATGCATGCAAAGTAAGCGGAACTTGTTGACCAACATTGGAGCTGTTTTTTGCATGCTGTAAATGTTCTGGGGCGAAAGTAGATTAAGATTAATGATTTATTGAGAAATATTTTTTTGGATCGGTCAATCAGAAGTGTTGTTTCATGTTTTGGCTGGAAGGAATAGTTAGTTTTATCTTTATGAGGCACCTAAAAGTGTAAACTTGACCTGGATCCAACTAAAATAAGAAATAAACAACGTCAACCCCTTAATTAAAAATGATTTGTTCCATATTATTGTAATAGATAGAATGACAGTCTCGTGGTTGGTAAGATAAATTTGTTTAATTAGGGTAAATTTAAAAGAAAGAATAAAAATCTAGCTGGAGCCCTAGATTTAAATAGAATGAATCTTTAAAGATCTGGCGAGGAAGAATTAACCATATGAGAAATTTAATTATTTTTTAATAAAATCAACTCGTATGTAGCTTTTCTTTCATCTTTAAGAGCGTCAAGTACGGTTAACGTTTATAATTATTATAGGCGTCGTCATAAAATAAATATCTTCTCCAATAACATTCATATAACACACCATTAAAAAAACACGCTCTGCTCTCTGCTCATGATCCAAAAAAAATAAAAATAATCTCAAAACGATCGTCATCCCAATAACTATGCACACCTATATAACACATGATTAATCAATGTGGTATAACAACATACTACCACGGGACACAAATATGTATAAAGATACTGGCATCACGTATTTTAAAATTTTATATAATTATACAGTATGTCTTTTTCGCCCTCTCGTATACTTTGCGTACATGCCCTAAAAATATATTCTTAAGTATTTGATCGGTTCGTTAAAGAAAGAAAAAAATATATGATCGGTCATAGCGTAACTTTAGGAAATGTTGCGTCAACTTGCTGTTCTTCTCGAAACACAAAAACTAAAAGTCAAACAAGAAAAGTCGTAAAAAAACTCCATGGGGGCATTTTAGTAAAATGCAACACATTAATTTGGTTTGGTATGGTTATTGTCGCCGACGGCTGGCTGGCTGGCTTGTTGTTGTTGCTGGGTGCGTTGTAAAATCACATGTGCCTCGTTTACCCCTTAAAATTAAAACAAAACAAACAACGACCTGCTGCCTGTCAGCCCCCAAACCCTTTTGGGAGTCAAAATAATACACCCACCCTTGTTTTAATTCTCATTTCAAATTCTTGTTTGAATTCGTACTAGTTCCACGAATAATCTCAATTTTCTCTACATCACCATTTTATAACAATCGAATCATTACATTCTATAGCAAACATATTTCAAATATCAGCTCTTGAAGATTTAATAAACAGCTAATCATCTTGTTTCTAAAGTTACAATTCTTGGACATTGAATCCACGATCTAGAATTTATGTTCCTTTATTTTAACCACCTGATCTAGGTCACCGACACATTCAATTTTCTAAAATTTTGGCCAACTTTATCATCATCATCATCATCATCAAAACTAGATCTTCTTCTTCTAACAATAATAATATCAACAATTTCTGTTTCAACTTTAATTGCCTACTAGTATCACAACTGATTTATTATGCTACTACTGTAATTGTTTGCTATGATTAACTTTAGCTTGTACTTTCATTGAATGCATGTGTTTTTATTTGCTTTGAATAATAAATGCCATGCAGCTATTATTTTTCCGCTCTTTTGGATCACTCGCCGGCGATGGTGTTAGAGAATTATGAAGGTGTGTATATTCATTACGGTTCAATAGTATCGTCTCAATTGTATATTTCCACCGCTGCGCAGAGAGCATATACTATCTATGGGGAGTGGTGATGAGCTTTTATTAATCTTTTCGGCAGCATTGCTATTAACTTTGGAACTAATCTTCTTAAATTGGGTCAACGACGGGTACCTACACGCTTATTTTTTGTCATAAGTTCATTATTGCGTTTTTCCATGTTTCTTCTAGCTAATTATTGTCATACTTTTTTTTAGAGACGTACCTCTATTGTAAGCGTCTTGTAGCTTACGCATTATAATGTTTTCAATTATTTGTGTCAAGACACTTGCATTAAATTTGAACGAGTTAGCTTCTTAACCTTCATGCATTAGCTGTGTCGGGTCTTAAAAGTGCATATATAGTCGGATTCATGTTTAATCTGAGTTTTAAACAAAAAATTGTAGAGAGAAAGACATGCCGTGCTAGGTGAAGGAGTAAATGGAAAGACGATACTTCGGCCTATTATAAGCTTCCAGTCTTGGAGAATTGGTAAAGTGACAGTTTTTTGATGTTTTTTCTTTAAACTGTTACCTTTTCCTGGTAAGTTATGTGTCACGTTGATACCATTTTAATCCGTTTTGCAGGTATACTGTTTTTTGCTTTTGGAAACGCTCTTAACTTTATATCATTCGGATATGCTGCTCAGGTCAGTGTCAAGATGTTATTTTGATCTCTAGGAAACGGCTTATTCAAGATCCGAAGTTCCTTTTTTATAAACTTTGCTTTTCCAAAACATCGTGAAAATAAACATTCATAATCCAAGTCTGTAAAAAAAAGAATTTGTAGTGAAGTGAACTTAGATATATAACAAATTCCCATTTTTAACTAACATTTAAAACATTTACCTGTCACCAGCAATCACATAATTCATTCTATTTCTTATGTTTATTTTGATCTCTAGGAAACTGGCTTATTCAAGATCCAAAGTTCCTTTTTTATAAACTTTGCTTTTCCAAAACATCGTGAAAATAAACATTCATAATCCAAGTCTGTAAAAAAAAGAATTTGTAGTGAAGTGAACTTAGATATATAACAAATTCCCATTTTTAACTAACATTTAAAATCATTTTACACCTATGTCTCGCTATATAAATTATTCCTATTTTCTATGTGTTTATTTTGATCTCTAGGAAACAGGCTTATTCAAGATCCAAGTTCCTTTTTTATAAACTTTGCTTTTCCAAAACATTGTGAAAATAAACATTCATAATCCAAGTCTGTAAAAAAAAGAATTTGTAGTGAAGTGAACTTAGATATATAACAAATTCCCATTTTTAACTAACATTTAAAATCATTTTACCTGTCACGCTATCATTATTCATTCCTATTTTCTATGTGTCTTCTGTTTGAGCAGTCACTTCTTGCTGCATTGGGCTCTGTCCAATTTGTGTCAAACATCGCATTTGCCTATGTTGTCCTAACAAAACATGACTTAAGTAAGCTTTAAAGTTCTACATCATATTTTTCTCCTAGTCATAACTTGAATTGAGTTTTTAACAACAATTTTACCCTTTTCATATGCAGAGTAGTAGTTGCTACGACTTTTATAGTCCTTGGAAATACCTTCCTTGTTGCTTTTGGCAATCACCAGTCACCTGGTATACAACATCGGTTTCATGTCCTCTATTGAATTATAACATTTCTAGTTGTCATTCACTCACATGTGTACAATTATGTCAATATTACAGTGTACACACAAGACCAGTTAGCAGAGAAGTATAGTAACATTACCTTCCTCTTTTACTGTCTACTTTTGGTCGTGGTGGTTATCATGCATCACTACGTATACAGGTTAACACATTATCCTATATAAGATTAAATTATTTCCGAAGATCAGTTTCTTGTAGAAGCTAATTTTTTTTCTAAATTTTTTTTAATGAACAGGAGAGGAGAATGGCTACTCTCTATGCCAGGAAAGGATTTTTCGCCCTACTGGAAATTACTAATTCCATTTTCATATGCGGTAGTTTCAGGAGCCATAGGATCATGTTCAGTTCTTTTTGCAAAGTCCCTGTGAGTTGTTGATTAATGCTACGGTAATCTTGGTTTCTAATTTGGATCATTTGATATTAAGACATCATTTTTCTTCCTCTTTTCAGTTCAAATCTTTTGAGATTGTCCATGTCAAGCTCATATAGGCTGGATAGCTGGTTCACGTATTCAATTCTTTTGTTGTTTCTATGTACTGCTGGATTTTTGGTAATGATTAGTAGCAAACCTGAAGGATATTTTTTTCCTATCGGTTTTAATAATGGCAAAAAAAAAAAAAAAAATTCAAGTAAGACTGTTGTTCTACGTGCTATATCTGATCTGCATGATGGCAAGGTTGAATGAAGGACTAGCGCAGTTTGATGCGATACTTATAGTCCCCATGTTTCAGATAGCTTGGACCTTTTTCTCAATTATTACTGGATTTGTTATCTTTTCAGGAATAGTCAGGTCTCTTAATTCCTCTGAAGTATCCATCTTTATCTTTGATATTATCTCCCTATGCTTGTTAAAAGTGTATGACATTACGTGTTTTTTTATATCAGGTAATGGATATCTTGAGGACAGTTATGTTTATTTTGGGAATGATTTCAGTATTCATAGGGATTTCGTTGCTGGCACAATGAGCCAAAAGGTATGTATGTGTTCCGCTTATGATTACATGCCAAGTCTGAAGTGGAAATATGGGCGGGTTGGGTGACAAGTCAAAATGGGTACATGTCTAGCCAGGCGCCCCTGGTCTGTTAAAATCCTTTCTGTTGAAATCAATAATAACACATATATAGTGAAATTTAAATATTTATAAAACTTAGTACTAAAACAATATATTGTAGCATCAAAAGTATTAGCCTTTAAACCACAGGGTGACTAAGCGGTAAGAATACCAGCCTTCCAAAGAGGAAGTCAAGGGTTCGAATCCAACGGGGAGAAAATAAATTCCCCTTATAAGCCACATAGGTTCACCTGCACCGACTCCGGGCTATCCAAAATGTCGAGTCGGAACTCAGGTAACCCAAAATAAAAGTATTAGCCTTTACAATGGTGAGGTAACTGGTCAACAGCATTAAGTTCGTACAACCTCTGCTCAATCGTTTAATTCCAGAACATTAGAATATCTTAGATAGTATAGCTTTTGTAATCATATTTGATACTTTATAGCTATTCACAAAATTCAAGAAAAAGGACAAAAGGTGTTAGCGGGTAAACAGAATCCAGTCTGACCTGTTTTGACTAGCAAGTTTTTACGGAGTATAACTTTTCATTTGTTTAGTCCATACCGGCCCGTTTGATATGCTGTTACCCCCCAAATTGACCCTTTTTTGTCTCATTGGGGGCCAAAGTGGCCCCTTTTATGTTCAGCATTTGGAAGTTGTCTGATTCATTCTTCTTATCCAGGTGAAGCTAAAGATAGTTCCTTATCATCTGCGACTTTACCAAGAGTCAACACCGAAGTAGAAAGGTTAGTTTGACTTGCAGCAAAAGAATGAAGTCCTCTAGTGTTGACTTAAGAAGAATCAACAGTTGACTAATCTAGGAGTATCTTGAACTAGTTTATTTCCCAAAAGAAACATGTAGGCTTTTCTTTAAACGGAATAACACGAGTGTTATTTTAAAGGTTGATCAAGCCAATTGAAGATTCACCAATCAAGGATTTGAAGTCATTTATGCGAGCATTGGCAGCAAAAGCCTCAGCTGCTGTTACCAGGGCAAAGGTTGTGCGAATTCTCATTCCTGATTGGAATGGAATCAAAAGATGTAATCTGTGAACTTATTTTCTCATATGTTGTAATGTTTTTGGGTACAGAGTACTTGCACATTGTTGCTGGTATGGGAGATGATGCCCCATGCATGGTTCATCAGTTTTTTGCCGAAGCCAATGGTTTTCAACAAAAATAGACGGGATGTCAATGGTTTATGGGGTGACCGGTCAAAGTTGATGTCATTAAGAAGTCCAACTGGTTGGAGTAGGATTCCGGTGGTTGAGGAAAGTGTAAATATGCTGGAGACTACTTCAAGCGGAGAGGATTAGCACATCTCATTTATTGGTTTTATTTGTAATGGAAGGTGTATGTTTGTTGTAATTGGGGAAAAGAGGAAAGAATCACTGCCACTAGGAAGGTGTTGTATAGTTTGATTTGAGTGGGACTGGATTGGAATGAATATGGATGTATATGTTCTTTGATTTTTTAAAATTCTTTTGTTTGCCAAAGGTAGGCTGTGTTTTATATGGATTTGGCTAACGTGTGACCGAAGTGCATATGTTAGGCATTGTTCAATTCCCTTTACACAAACAAATTACTCTCCTTCGCTCTATGTTTCAGCCAGTATTTTCAAAGCTGCTGCTATCTATTTTCCAACAATCTTTTTTGCACTTCCACTTGTTAATACACTGCTTTAAAATGTCAACTTGGGTATCATGGCTAAGGTTATACCTTACATTTTTCTGCAAGCTATCTTAGTCTTTTGTTATGTATTAACTTAAACTTTGTGCATATTTTAGTTTCTATATATCTTTTCAGCGTTTTCCTGATATCTAATGGTTTAACACTAATTATACGGTTGCATGCCCCCTGCTAGAAAGAAAATATGCGTTTGTGTATCTGTCACCGGTTCTCATATTATCATGCTCGTGTTTTCTAGCTACCTTGTAGTCACACCCAAAATAGACAGTTTAAACTCAACCGAGATATATTATTTTTCTTATGAATGTGGAAATTACGGGTGTTATGGAACTAGTTTGTCATGGGTAGTGAGGCTCAAGGATTTTGAGTTAGAGGACATTCAGACGTAACCTCCAAATGCATTAGCGGTTTTAACGAGGTTTATACTTTTGAGCTGAATGAGAAACAAACAATATCTTCAACTAAAACAGATTTAGTGGTTGTTTAAAGTTCTCTTACAAAAAAAAAAAAAAAAGAAGAACAAACTACATCGTATATTTTTGAAAACTAGCTGAAAGCTTACTTTATAAGATTGAAACTTAGTTTTATAAGGTAAAATTACTTTTTCTTTTTCATCATCTCATCCAAACACTTTTGCGAATGCAGTAATTACGTGACTAGAAGAAAAGATAAAGTTGCTTAATCAATGGTTAGGAAAGTATATCGTGAATAGAAGGAATAACAAACAAGTGATCTAATTGACTGTTCTCGCGAGATGATTCGAAATGGCTCGTTAACTTCAGCCCATATAAATGTAACACTGTTATTGTTAATTTGTTACGTTAGCAAGTTGGGTCATTTTCAGTGTCCGTCCCGTGCGGTTATCACCCACCTAAAACATAAATATCTTCAAAGTCAATAACCGGTTGATCAACAAAACCCAACGCTTTTATTTTTATCTCTCTCAATTTTACTTACCTCTTTTGTCTTGTTTTACATACAAAACTTTTAAGTTTTAATCCCCTCTATCTATCTATCCCAAATTATTCGCCCCTACGTTTGCCTAATTATCTCACGGTATATTTCACATTTCTTAATCATACTAGCTTTATTTCATTTCATTCTATAATTATATCAAATTTGACTTGTGTTAAGTTTTTGACCTATATTTTGATCCTATCTTCTACGATATTCATTACATATATTATCTTAGATCTAGGATTCTATATTTCAATCATTATATTAATTGTTAGCAGTTTAATACTTTTATGTTATATTTCTAATGATGAAGCTAGGTTTTAAGGTTTGCGAAATTTAGGACTTGAAAAAGGTTGTTGTATATGATGAGAAATGGAAATGGTCCGTATGAAGTGCATTCTTCATCGGATCATTTACCGAGTGTCGGTGAAAGTTCTAGTTCGACTTCGTTGAGTAGTCAGCAAGATGTTGAGGAGATGGGATGATTGCGGCTGTGTTGTCGGAAGAGTATGCTAAGTTAGATGGTTCTGTTGGAAGGCGGCTTACCAACCTCGAACCATTGCGTAAGATAGCACAAAGTTTCGCAGTTTATACGACTGTTTTTTTTGGTTATGATCTAATATACCTTTGGTTGAAAATTTCAGCATGTACCACGGATTAATTCCTTTATTCCTAATATAAGCGATGCTAGTATGGATCATCAACGATTAAGTCAGAGGTATGTGTTTAAGCTGCTCGATGTTGTTTACTTGTTTTTATATAAAGCATATTTATTCTCACCGTCAATGCTGAGGATTTGCGTTTTCTATAGGTTACATGTTTATGGTTTATACGAAGTGAGGGTCTCTGGTGACGGAAATTGCCAGGTCTGTGATCTGTCGGTGTCTTGTTTCTTCATGTTTCGGGATACGATATTTCAATTTTTGTTAATACAAGCTTCTTCTATGGGTTTCAGTTCCGTGCAATTTCTGACCAGCTCTACAGGTCACCCGAGTATCATAAACATGTCCGAAAGGAGGTTGTCAAGCAGGTTTGCTCTTGGATCTCAATTAGCTTTTTGTGTGCAATGTAATTGTACTTAGGGGGTGTTTGGCTAAGCTTATATGATGGGCTTATGAGCTTATTAGCTTATATGTGTTAAATAAGCCGAAACTAAGTGTTTGGCTAAGCTTATATGACTGGGCTTATGAGCTTATATAAGGGGGTTATGGTAAGCCCAAACTTTGTGGCTTATATAAGGAGGGGTGGGCTTATATAAGAATATTATATAAAAAGACTTTTATACCCTCATTTAATAATTACCAAACCAATTTTATTTTTATGTACTTTTTTGTCATTTTAACTTATTTATTGTATATGCTAAACCAAACACTTAGCAAGGGCTTATGAGCTCATGATATGTAAGCCATAAGCGGCGTATAAAATATAAGCATAAGCCCAATTCATAACCTTACACAAACACACTCCCTTACATTATGGGTGCAATTTAGGGAATCCACATTATCCAAGGGGTAGATTAGGATGCCTTAACTCCCTTACAAGAAAAATTGTTAATTGCACATTATCGTTTATGCTTAAGTTGTGTTGTCTATCATATTCCAGCTGAAGGAGTATCGCTCTCTGTATGAAGGCTATGTTCCAATGAAGTACAAGAAGTACTACAAAAAAATATCCAAGTAGGCTTCTTCATACAGGGTCGTGACTACTCTTTATCTTTAAAAGAAAATATAATCTAAGTGCATATGACTTGTTTTATTTGCAAACAAAATTTACTGCCATTGCTTGCATTAGGAATTGTTTCATTATTTTTTATATATTTTTTTAACTGAATCCTTGCCACTTGCAGAACAGGTGAATGGGGGGATCATGTTACCCTACAAGCGGCTGCTGATAAGGTCTGTTTTCCTCTTATCTCAGGACATTGGCAGTAGCTATTCAGTTAAAAATATATGTAAACAGAATAGTACTTGTATAGTTGTAATAGTTCAAAGGATCACTTAAGATTGGAAATCTACCAACTTGGAATACTTGCAACTTCTAAAATAAACTAGCCAAGGTACTTATTGTCTTAAATGTTAACCCACAAGAACATATGTGATGGGGTGTGCTAGAATATCATTTTCACTCATTTATTGCTGACGGTGATGTGTTTGCCCGACTTTTAATGCCATTGTTATTGTGTCATCACTGTTTCAAGTGGTCCCTTGTATATGTAAACTAATTTTTGCTTGTCAAATGTACACGCAAATGTTCCTGTGTCTTTGAAATCTCAAGTAATCTATGTTTATGTGATTCTTGAAGAAGTGTGAAATTATTAGATTATTGTACGGCTTTAAGATATTTTTCTTCAGCTAATTTATGTTAGCTGCTACTTGTCTAATTACGTGCAGT
Source organism: Tanacetum coccineum (assembly GCA_026074375.1). NCBI lineage: Eukaryota > Viridiplantae > Streptophyta > Magnoliopsida > Asterales > Asteraceae > Tanacetum > Tanacetum coccineum. The sequence goes on along the minus strand of BQNB010011358.1, from coordinate 54,540 downwards.
TTGCTGCCAAGATATGCCTTTTAACCTCATTCAGAGATACATGTTTTATAGAAATTACCCCACAACATCAGGCACCTCAGCGAGGTATTACATTAGTTTTTTATGTCATCGCTTCAGTTTTGTAAACATACAAAGTCCAGGAAATCAATAAAGAAACTTAGGACAATACAAAAATGAATTTAGAGTTCCACGTAATAATTGTAACGGATGTTGGAATGTGGTATTCTTTTTTACACAGAACTTTGGCGTAAGCTTTGGTGCGGAAAGTGCCACTACAACGCGCGTATAAAACACATCCGAGTGGGCATATGATTGCTTTCGAGTCGAGAAGAATCCTAAAATTGAGGGTGTTAGGCTGATTATATAGCTGCTTGTTTTGCAGATGCTGTGGTGCAGCAGAAGCCAAGGAAGAAGCACTGGTTGTTCTAAGGAAAGAGGTTACTATATCTGGAACTATATGCATGCAGGAGATTGTGAAGATTCAGACATTTCTTTTTCTTATTGTTTTTTTGAATGTAGTAGCATAAAATTCTCATTTATGTTCATCTTTATACACAATACCCTTATAAACCATGTTTTAACTGTCAGACAACAGCGTCATGTACGTTTATGTGCAAGTTTCCCGTTCATATATTATAAGAACTGCAATTCACTGTTTTAGAGTGTTTACTGCAATTCATTGTTTTAAAGTGTTTAGTCTTGAATGTCCAAATTTGCCGTCTATTTCAAGTAATTAAGAGCAAAATTATGCTCTTCAGCCAAAACCCCAAACAAGTTTTCTTTTGATCTGAAATGCACCAACCCAACAAGCTTGTTAGTGTACAGACTAATCCTGGGCACTGTAAACTAGGGGTGGCAATTTCTGACCCGACACGAAACCCGACCTGAAACCGACACGAAAAGCTACAGGTTTTGGGTTTGAATCTAATAGATTTCGGGTCAGGTTTGGTTGACCTATTCACTGTCAACCGTTTATTAAACATTTTGGTATCGGGTTGAGAATAAAAGTAAACGTGTCGACCCGACACCCTTTAAGATTTAGTTCTAAAAATAAAATATTATATTTATTATATGTGTTAAAAATTGGTTAAACGGGTGACCCGCAAACACCGTTAACTATGTTTAAATCCATGTAATTGCCAGCTTTTGTATATAAAAACGGGGTTAGATGGTCAACACGAAACCCCTCTAACATATTCGAACCCGTGTAAACCTATTTAACCAGTCAACCCGAACAAAATATATGGGTTAAATGGGTCAGTTCAGGTTTGTGTAAACAGGTTTAGGGTTGGAACATAGCAGATCCTGAATTATTTAAATGGGTCAGGTTCGGTTGGGTTTTCTGACGCCGCCAACCCTGCAAACAACCCAAACCGCCGCCAACCCGAACCCACCGAAATTCCACCACTACTTATAACTGACTTAAGATAAAGGTCTTGTCAAGGATTTGAAGGGCTTGATATTGGCCGGTCTCAGCTTTCAATTGCCAGTCCCCTCCTATTCAAAATGACAGATCATGGGGCCTTACTAGCCATCAAAAAGAATGTTTGAACACAACAATTCTGCAACTTTTCTTAATATAATGGACAATACTAACGCTAAAGGGATGTTTGCATTAAACATTTAAAAAGAGAAGTCTCATGTGTTGTCACGTTGAGCCCGCCTACTTTACTTCAATATCTGAGCATATCCCCTGGAAAACTCATTCTTCAGCCTTATACGGGAACATAGGTACAAAAGATAATCTGTTAAGATGCAGCTGTAAGAACTAATTAGGGGTACCTGTGATGAAATGGCTTTCGCTTAGGGGTCATTATACGTAAATCTTAGAATAATTGACACTCAGGACATCAAACACACATCCAATCACTATAATCTTATCGTAGTTCAGAACAAAATGCCAAACACCCCCTGAAATCCATATGGCTTGGCAAAGTGTATGCACTATCAGTCCACCAAGGACAGCTTTTCAACTAAAGCTGGACATATAGTTTCACTATCTATGGATTCATTATACATTCTCACATAAACTGATCTCAGCAACAATCCCAAAACAGCAAAATCGCAAGAAAACACGATCAACAATCAACAGAATATAAAACCAAATATGACACACATCACAAGACCGAAAACATTCAATTGTATAGATAGTAACAGGCAAATGCAAATGTGTCAGTGTATTCCCAAAAACCTATATAAAAATAAAGTCAACCTAAATTCAACCAACAAACACAATCACATTAAACCAAACTATCAATTCTACAATACAATCGAACCAGCCAATCATACCCTTAAAATCTGAAGCTTAGACGCAAAAGCAATCGCAACCCAATCAGGCTGCGAAGACGACCATTGCAACTGCTCAATCTCAGCACCAGCGGTATACGCCAATATAGGATCCAACCCACCTTCAACCGGCTGACCCATAGACGACAAATCCCAAATAAGCGCCTGACTATCATCACCAGCAGTACAAATATGACACGAGCTATGCGGAGCCCAAGCAATGGCATTGACACTCGCCTGATGCCTCTGCAATTCCACAACAGGCAAAGTCGGAAAACGAATATCCAACACCACAACTTTAGCACTATCCATAATAATGGTGGCCATATACCTAGGATCCTGTTTATTCCATCCTAACCTAACTAAAGGCGTATCAGGACAGGCTCACACTCTCGAAATAAAAGTACTATTGGCTCCTTATCCTCAAATCAAAAAACCCTAACACTCCACAGCGCCAAACGTAGCGAAAACACCCGACACCACCCCAGAGAATATCAATAAACCTCCTTATTCATGACGCTAAGCTGCGTATCAACCTTCGTCGTCCTCTATATCCCATATCGTACAAGTGGGTATCAATACATGAAGTCCCAAACCTTCTAGATCCAACCCCATCTCCAAAATCAAAACTAGTAACGAGACCGAACAAAAACTCCTATTCCTATTATTATTCAACAAGCTCTTCATCTCAACAACCCCATTATCCACGTCATCCTCGTTGCCAATCCTCCATATCCTTAAAAAGTCAGATGACGTGGCAAGAAGATCAGGTTTTTGGCATTCTTTATCGGGGATAAAAATAAGCTTGGTGGGTGGGTAAGGATGCTCGAAAGAAAGAATAGGGTCGGGTCGGATCTCCCCGATGTGTCATCAACTTGACAATTTCGACCCGGTTTTTGGGTATTGTTTCAAAAAGTGAAGCAATGCTTAAGCGGTATTTTTTGCTTTACGAACGGACCAGTTCATGGCGTAATGTGCCAAGGGGCTTCGTATGTTAGATTTCGGATCTGCGTTGATGTTTTTGTTTGTTTGTTGTCGTCTTATGCTTCGTGGATTTGTTCCGGGTTTGGGGTCCATGGTGGGTGGTGGCTACCATTGTTTTTTCAAGGATCATGTGTTTTAACCTAAAATTGTTGAATATGGTGGATTTGGGGAAATTTGGGGTGGTAGTGTGGTTTTAGATGGTGTACTATTACAAAGATTACACAAATTATTCTCGTTTTAGGGATGTTGTTTATATCAAGACTCTGAGTTTTTTTTTTTTTTTTTTAATCATATAATTCCTCACTTAAACACTATAATTCTATATTTTCTCAAACAGTTTTTAAATGCATTTGTATTTGTGCACTAAAAACTTAGGGGTTGAGCAGTCGGAATATCGAAACACGACCCTAAACCGAATAAGAGAATTTGCAAACCGAGAACCGAACCGGAGTTAACACGATATAAACTAGAAACCGAATCGAATAAGTCGGTTCGCTCAGGTTCAGATCAGTTTTGTGGTTCAACCGACTAATGTCGGTTTGAGCCGAACGAACCGAAACCAAAAACCGCAACCCACAAAACCGAATAACGTACCAAAACCCGAAAACCGAACCGAATAAGCTCGGTTCGGCTCGGTTTGTGGGTCGTCGGTTTTTCGGTTCATCCTTGGCTCAGGCTCCTACTAAAAACTTATGTTTTTGGTAAATATGAAATTTTGATATCAAGTTGGGTAGTTAATTGCATAAAATGGCCACGTGGTATGTCGTGTTTAACGAAAATGGTCCCTCGTCTTATTTTCCGGATCATCTTCTCATGGTTTTGACATGTATCGGGTTTGGTCCCTATTGCTAACGGTCGCTAGTTTTACTAACGAAATGGTGTCACGTGACCATCACGTGTTAGGTATTTGGGTCTTTTCTGGTTTGGCTTATTTGTTTATATTCCCTTTTTACCTTATTTTTTCACATAAACAAAGTTACCACATTCACTCATAAAAACACACACATAAACATGAACACAGAGGTTCGATGCAATAACTGTGGAGCACCATCCGCCATTCGAACATCATGGACCGCAATCAATCCAAGAAGACGATTATATTGTTGTGCAAAAGGAAAGAGTGGGTGTTATATTGATTTTGTAAAAAAAAAACCTAATTTAATTTTGACCTAATTTTTATAATTTTGTTTTATTAGGGAACATATTGTGAAATAATTGATTGGTATGATCCACCTATGTGTGCACGGGTTGTGCAAATAATTCCAGGTTTGTTGCGTTCAATGAATGAGCTACAAGGGGTAGCATAAGAAAAAGTGTCAAAGCCAAAAGGATGAAGAAGATGTTGCTTATTAGTTGGTTGTTTTGTATTGTTGTTTTTTGCTTTCAAGTAGTCAATATATGAACCTGATGTTTGAAGTAAGTTTTTAGGTGGTTATGTTATGCTTTAAGTGTAAGCAATTGTATCAAGTTGTATTTTGGCTTTATAATGAATGAAAAATGCAGGTACAACTTGATGTATATGACAATGTGAAAATTCATTGGATGTAATAAATTTTCATCACAACTAACACCCAACTAACATTTAAGCTGCATTTAACTAGCACTGACCAAACTATCAAAAGAGTAGCATTTCACCTGACCATAAGCTAGGAGGAGTGGTTGCCAATGCATTTACTAGGAACATTAGGTGGATAAAGTACCAAATACACTATACTAGATTATCATAACAAACTACCAAAACAAGATACCAATAAAAGGTACCAAATTACAAGTCTAACAACAACTGAAATAAAACACAAACATAAGCTAATAAGACACAAAACATGTAGTTTTATCATAACAACGTACCAAAACAAGGTACCAATAAAAGGTACCAAATTACAAGTATAACAACAACTGAAATAAGACACAAACATCCACCAATAAGACAATAAACATGTAGTTTATCATAACAAAGTACCAAAACAAGGTACCAATAAAAGGTACCAAGTTACAAGTCTAACAACAACCAAGAACATAAGTTTTTCATGTTGTTTGACACATAGGACCAGGAACAAGTCTAGGAACAACCAGGAACAAAGTACCAAAAGTAGCAAATACCAAGTCTAGAAACATAGGAAATTAACAAAACATGTTGTTTGACATACATAACTGAAATGAGACACAAAAATCAATCAGTACCCATCCTTCTTGCAGTTGTTGCCTTTGTCACCTTTGTTGGTGATGCATGAAGTTGTGCATGATGAAATGGTCTATTCATTGTTGTGGATGGTGCAGTGTGAGCAGTCTATGTTGATGTTGTTGGTGTAGTTTGTGAAGCTTGGGTGGCTGTTGGAGCTTGTGATGACTGTTAGTTTTGAGTTCACTTTTGGAATCACTTTCCATGAGATTCATTAGTGCATTCTTTGGTTATGCCCAATTCCCTTACACTTGATGCAACTAATACTCTTACCTGCTCTGCTAAACTTATTTTCGCCCACTAACCATCCTTCAACAAACCAATTAAGCCAGCACTCTTCTTTCTTTTCTTTTTGGTATCTCCAACATCCTAAATGCCAAATTTGTGGTGAACTTTTGGTGGGACAATTGTGTTTGGGATAGTAGATTTTTCCCAAAAATCTAGACCATTGAACTGGATTAATTTTTAACATGTACATTTCTTTCCATGTTGATAAGCAATGAGATTGGGAGATGACAGTGAGATACTGGATGCCGAGTGTATTCCTCATTAATTGCCATGTTCCAAATGGCAACACGCAATCGCTTACAGGGTATCCTATCACTCTAATTTCTACAACTAACACTCTCTATCCTATATTCACTAACACAAAGTCCCCCTATGGTGTATTAGCTTGGTATAAGTCACCACCATTCCATTCAATCTATAAATCATACATTACCTAGTTCCAAAACTTGAAACACTTATACATAACAGATTGTTAAAAGAATGTAATAGTTTCGCAATGTACCTTTATCTGCCCTGCATCTTTCACAATTGTTTTAAAAAGTTTAGCAGCATTTGGTGTAAGAGGACCATCAGACTTGCTTATAACCTTCTGCACATTAACAATTCTTTTCATTAGGTATTCTTTAGTGAATTCCAAACATGTAATGACATGCTTGTCCTTCACATCTACAAGTTGTTTGTTAAGCACATCACACGTGTTGTTTAACAATACATCACAGCCCTTCCTATAAGATAAATTCATTCAAGACAAGTTAAATTGAAGCAATACAGTTGAAATGTACAAGTAATATACGAAGAAAAGATGAAACATAGACAATGTTAAGGGAAAATCTTTTTCAACCATATTAATATGCATCTTTTCTTAAAAATCTTTGCGTTGTCCATGTGTTTTAACAAACCTATGCACAATAGTGGCTGTTGCATATCTTCATAGCATCTCCTATACATTTGACCTTCCCAAGACAACTTCATATTGTCATAAATGTGCTTAAGGCAAAACCTATTGCTTAACACTCACTAAAATTGTCTCTGCAATTGCTGGTAATACCCCTTAAAACAGTTGAAAGTCCAAACAAGTTTTCATTATAATACAATAGAGACATAAAACCAATTTAATTCAAATAATAGAGTTGAAAATATGAACAAAGTTTAATAGAAACCATCACATGTATCGCCTATCTGATAATAAAGGTTAAAATTTAGTTTTTAAAAGATCTGAATTATCACAATACAAGTCAAGAACACTTCCATGAATCCTTGTTCAGACTCCTCTATACAATATGTCATAGGGGGTATAATCCATTGTTTGATCTACCCTACGCTGTCAAAATCCACCCAAGGTAAGTACCAGACAAGAAACATCCATCCAATCCCAGAAAATCTCTTTTTCTTGCCTTAAATCCATCTTTCAAAGGACTTAAACATACTCAACCTCTTGACTTTCCTTTCTAAGACGGTCAATGTCCCTAGCCTTTCCTAACCTTATAATCAAATAGTAATGTTTGGATTACTAGATTTTAATTCCAAACAATAGTCTCTCAACTGTGCATACTGCCTTGTATGATTACCTTCCACTTTCTGCTTTGAAATCCCTACTTCATATTGTTTCTACAACTGATCTTTAAGGGCATTGAGAGGAATCTTTGGGTTAGGCTTGATACTCTCCTCAACAGATTTAGACAAAAAAGAGCATGCAATTTTTGACTATTCTTGGATTGTAAACTTTGTGATATCATCAAATGTTTTGACTGACCATGTTTCCTCATTAGGTAATTTAGAGCATTGCAAATACCAAGGGCAAGATTATGCCTTATCTTTAATACTCCCACCAGGTTTTGTCTTTTTAATTGACTTTCCTTTTGACCCACTCACTTGACCCTTTTCTTTGGACTGTGACTTGCTTTTTGACCCATCTGAACCTAACCTTTTTGAACCACTAACATCATTTCCATCCTCGACAACGAACCGGGAGACCTTCCATCTACAAATACACCTCATTCTCTTCTTGTCATTCTTTTTCAAATGCAATTATCTTCTCTATTCTACTGAAACTCTAGTAATCATCTCTTTAATAATTTTGCTATTGGGAAATTTATGTCCAATAACAAAGTTTTCCTTCCATGTAGTACCACTACTCTGTGCATTAGCCTTGTTCAATTTATTAAACATCTTTAAAGCTTTTTTTCCTTTCACCTTCATACTCAGAATCACTCCAACTATCAAAATCCTTATGATAAACTTCTTCATCTTTAAACCCTTCTTCTACCACTTCTACAATCTCTTTAGACCCAACCCATTCAACGTTAGCATCAATGTTCCTTCTAAATTCAGCTATATCCACTTCTAGAACCATTCCTTTTTACTACCAGAACCAGCATTACTACCAGAACCATGATCCCTATCAGACTCTGCATGAATGCTTTCATTCCTAGATGATTGACTTAACTCATTGGTCATATCAAACTGATTCATACTAGACTCTACTACATTATCATTTTCAACTGCATCCTTTTTCTTTCTACCTAACAACCTTAATGATTTTTGCAACTACTCATCTCCACTAACATCCTCAATTACATCATCATCATTGTCCCCTAACATTTGATTTTCTATGAACACGTCATTATCTAATACATTAAGAAGCAAAGACTCATCTACATTCAGTGGCTCCTTAGTAACAGAATGATCAACATATAAATCAGTTACCTTGTACTTATCAACATACTTCAACATTCACAATACATCATGATCATTACATAACTTTTTAAGCCCATTATCTAAATAAGTGTTAGGTTTCCTTATAAATTATAGCTCAAATGAGGGCTTTCATAACCAAACTCTCTCAAATTGTTTAACCTCAACTACTGAAAACGCATGAGAATCTATTATGTCTACCCAACTTACCCTTCCACCTTTATAAATCGTAATCTTAGGAGGAGTAGTAACCACTACCAATGGTTGATCTCAGACAAAAAAAAAACGTTGGAAAAACACCTAAATACATTAAAAAATAAGATTTAGACTACAAAAGATTATTGATTAAAAAAGTTCATCATAGAAAGAACGATGTAATATACTAACGGTAATCATGATGGGGATCTACAGTTAAACCCTTCTTATGAATCCTCCATTCACACAACATATTTGATTAAGGACGTACTTAAGATAGAACAATAATCTAGGGTTTGTTTTAGATTGGGTGTTTTAGAGAGAAGTTAGTGGTTATGATCATTAAAGTTTAGGGAATGAAAATGTTATGAATCGTTATTAAGTCAAACAATACATAAAGACTAAACAAAAGCCCGCCAAACCAGAAAAGACCCAAATACCCCGCACGCGATGGTCACGTGACACCATTTCGTTAGTAAAACTGATGACCGTTAGCAATAAGGACCAAACCCGATACGAGTCAAAATCATGAGGAGAGGATCCGAGAAAAAAAAGATGATGGACCATTTTCCTTAAACCCGACAGACCACATGGGACCATTTATGCAATTAACTCTTTTTTTATTATTATTAAGGAACTTACGTTTGTCCCGAGTTAGGTAATAAACTTGTTTATTACAATTTTAAGGTAACAAAACTTTTAAATTTATCCAACGTTAAGTAATATTGTAACCAGTTGAGCCGGTTCCTAGTCCAAATATATCCACGCCGTTTTTCTTCTTGGTGAGATGAAAATGACTAGACAATCCACCTAATTTTTTTGGGGAAATTAGGTTTTCCAAACAATGATTTTCTTTAATCGATTTGAGGTCTTGATAATCTTTGTTTGAATTCTTAGCCTCTTGACTCGCCTAATATAGAAGCCCTAACTCGCCTAACAGCTGCCTTAACTCGTTGCCTAAAACCCAAGTTAACTCGCCCAGAATAAAGGAGACAACTCGCATAAATAAAGTACCTTAACTTCTTAACTCGCCTGTTTTGAGGAGCTCTAACTCGCATGAAACAGTTGGGTTTAACTCGCCTGAAACAGTTGGGTTTAACTCGCCTATTGTTTAAGTCTTAACTCGCCTAAATCCAAGTCTTAAACCCACCTGAATTCCACTATATCTCGCCTAATTTTGAAGCTCTAACTCGCCTAAGATGTGAGTTAACTCGCGTGAAACAAGCTTAACTGGCCTGAGGTCTAAACCCTAACTCGCCTGAAGCCTTGGTTAACTCGCTCAGACCTTAACACTCGTCGGTAACTTGCCAAAAAAAAGTTTCCAACACTCGTAGAAACTCGCCCAAAAGGGTTTTTTCCGAACATCCCAATTTTTGATTTATGAAAACTCGCCTAAAAGTCAATCTTAATTCGCCTATTTCCGAGGAAAACACAACTCATACAAAACCAAATACAAACAAATTTTACACGCAAGTTTTCACAATATTTTTGCCTAAATCTTGTTCTAAACACCTTAAACTGGGGGTTAGCATAGGTTTCGACTGACAAAAACTAAACCAAATCGAAACCGAAATCAGGGTAAAATGCCAACCGAGAACCAAACCGAGTATAAACTATAGAAACCAAAACCGAACCGAATAAGGTCGGGTCGGTTCGGTTTTGGTTCGATTCAAAAACCCACACTTATTCGGTTCGAACAACTACACCGAACCGACCCGACCTTGATGCGGTTCGGTTTTGGTTTCTATAGTTTATACTCGGTTTGGTTCTCGGTTGACATTTTACCCTGATTCGGTTTCGATTCGGTTTTAGTTTTTGTCAGTTCCGAACCTATGCTAACCCCCAGTTTAAGGTGTTTTGAACAAGATTTAAGCAAAAATATTGAAACTTGACGTGTAAAATTTGTTGTATTTGAGTTTTTGTATGAGTTGTGTTTTCCTCGGAAATAGGCGAGTTAAGATTGTACTTTTAGGCGAGTTCATAAATCAAAAATTGGGGAGTTCGAAAACCCTCTTTTGGCGAGTTTCCTAGGAGAGTTGGAAAACCTTTTTTTGGCAAGTTACACGACGAGTTAAGGTCTGAGCGAGTTAACCAAGGCTTCAGGCGAGTTAGGGTTTAGACCTCAGGCGAGTTAAGCTTGTTTCACGCGAGTTAACTCACATCTTAGGCGAGTTAGAGCTTCAAAAATTAGCGAGAGTATAGTGGAAATACAGGTGGGTTTAAGACTTGGATTTAGGCGAGTTAAGACTTAAACAATAGGCGAGTTAAACCCAACTGTTTCAGGCGAGTTAAACCCAACTGTTTCATGCGAGTTAGAGCTCCTCAAAACAGGCGAGTTAAGAAGTTAAGGTACTATTTTTATGCGAGTTGTCTCCTTTATTCTGGGCGAGTTAACTTGGGTTTTAGGCAACGAGTTAAGGCAGCTGTTAGGCGAGTTAGGGCTTCTATATTAGGCGAGTCAAGAGGCTAAGAATTCAAACAAAGATTATCAAGACCTCAAATCGATTAAAGAAAATCATTTTGGAAAACAAATTCCCAAAAAATTAGGTGGATTGTCTGAGTCATTTACATCTCACGCAAGATAGAAAAACCGTTGATATATTTGGACTAGAACCGCACAACTGGTTTACACTATTACTTAACGTTGTGATATATTTAAAAGTTTTTTTACCTTAAAATTGTAATAAACAAGTTTATTACCTAACTCGGGACAAACATAAGTTCCTTAATAATAATAAAAAAAGAGTTAATTGCATAAATGGTCCCATGTGGTCTGTCGGGTTTAAGGAAAATGGTCCATCATCTTTTTTTTCTCGGATCCTCTCCTCATGATTTTGACTCGTATCGGGTTTGGTCCTTATTGCTAACGGTCATCAGTTTTACTAACGAAATGGTGTCACGTGACATCCGCGTGCGGGTTTTTGGGTTCTTTTCTGGTTTAGGGGGGGGGGGGCGGCTTTTTGTTTAGTCTTTATGTATTGTTTGACTTAATAAAACGATTCATAACATTTTCATTCCCTAAACTTTAATGATCACAACCACCTAACTTCTCTCTAAACACCCAATCTAAAACAAACCCTAGATTATTGTTCTATCTTAAGTACGTCCTTAATCAAATATGTTGTGTGAATGGAGGATTCATAAGAAGGGTTCAACTGTAGATCCCTATCATGATTACCGTTAGTATATTGCATTGTTCTTTCTATGATGAACTTTTTTAATCAATAATCTTTTGTAGCTAACTCTTATTTTTTAATGTAATTAGGTGATTTTCCAACTGTTTTTTTTGTCTGAAGATCAACCATGGTAGTGCGTTTACTACTCCTCCTAAGATACGATATAAAGGTGGAAGGGTAAGTTAGGTACACATAATAGATTCTCATGCGTTTTCAGTAGTTGAGGTTAACACAATGATGAAAGAGTTAGGTTATGAAAAGCCCTCATTTGAGTATAATTATAAGGAACCTAACACTTATTTAGATAACGGGCTTAAAAAGTTATGTAATGATCATGATGTATTGTGAATGTTGAAGTATGTTGATAAGTACAAGGTAACTGATTTATATGTTGATCATTCTGTTACTAAGGAGCCACTGAATGTAGATGAGTCTTTGCTTCTTAATGTATTAGATAATGATGTGTTCATAGAAAATCAAATGTTAAGTGGGAACAATATGATATGTAATTGAGGATGTTAGTGGAGATGAGTAGTTGCAAATCATTAAGGTTGTAGGTAGAAAAAAAGGATGCAGTTGAAAATGATAATGTAGTAGAGTCTAGTATGAATCAGTTTGATATGACCAATGAGTTAAAGTCAATCAATCTAGACTAAACGAATGAAAGCATACAAGCAAGTCTGATATGGGGGGGAGGGGGTGGGGGGGGGGGGGGGGGGGGGGGGGGGAGGGGGGAGAGGGGAAATCATGGTTCTGTAGTAATGCTGGTTCTGGTAGTAAAAATGGAATGGTTCTAGAAGTGAAAAACGCTGAATTATTATAGAAGGAACAATGATGCTAACGTATGAAAGGGTTGGTCTAAAGAGATTGAGAAGTGGTAGAAAGAAGGGTTAAAAATAAGAATTTATCATAAGGATTTTGATATGCTGGAGATGATTCTGAGTATGAAGGAGAAAGGAAAAAAAAAGCTTAAAGATTTTAATAAATTGAACAAGGCTAATGCACAGAGTAGTGGTACTACATGGAAGGAAAACTTTGTTATTGGACATAAATTTCCCAATAGCAAAATGATTAAAGAGATGATTACTAGAGTTTCAGTAGAATAGAGAAGATAATTGCATTTGAAAAAGAATGACAAGAAGAGAATGAGGTGTATTTGTAGACGGAAGGTCTCCCGGTTCAGTTGTGAGGATGGAAATGATGTTAGTGTTCAAAAGTTATGGTTCAATGGGTCAAACACAAGTCACAGTCCAAAAAAAAGGCAATGAGTGGGTCAAAAGAAAGTCAATAAAAACAAAACCTGGTGGGAGTATTAAAGATAAGGCATAATCTTGCCCTTGGTATTTGCAATGCTCTAAATTACCTAATGAGGAAACATGGTCAGTCAAAACATTTGATGATACTCACAAATGTTTACAATCAAGAATAGTCAAAAAATGCACTGCTTCTTTTTTGTCTAAATCTGTTGAGGAGAGTATCAAGCCTAACCCAAAGATTCCTCTCAATGCCCTTAAAGATCAGTTGTAGAAACAATATGAAGTAGGGATTTCAAAGCAGAAAGTGGAAGGTAATCATACAAGGCAGTATGCACAGTTGAGAGACTATTGTTTGGAATTAAAATCTAGTAATCCAAACATTACTATTAAGATTAAGGTAGAAAGGCTAGAGGACATTAACAGTCTAGAAAGAAAGTTCAAGAGGGTTTATGTATGTTTAAGTCCTTTAAAAGATGGATTTAAGGCAAGAAAAAGAGATTTTCTGGGATTGGATGGATGTTTCTTGTCTGGTACTTACCTTGGGTGGATTTTGACAGCAGTAGGGGTAGATCCAAACAATGGAATATACCCCTTGCATATGCTATAGTGGACTCTGAAAACAAGGATTCATGGGAGTGGTTTCTTGACTGTATTGGTGATGACTTAGATCTTTTCAGAAACTCAAATTTTACCTTTATATCAGATAGGCAAAAGGTATGGTTTCTATTAAACTTGTCTTATATTTCAACTATATTATTTGAATTAAACTTGGTTTATGTCTCAATTGTATTATAATGAACTTGTTTGGAATTTCAACTGTCTTAGGGTGTCATACCAGCAATTGCAGAGACATTTTCTAGTGTTAAGCATAGGTTTTGCCTTAAGCACATTTATGACAATATGAAGTTGTCTTGGGAAGGTCAAATGTACAGGAGATGCTATAGAGATATGCAACAACCACTAATGTGCATAGGTTTGATAAACACATGGACAAACTCAAATATTTTAAGAAAGAAGCTTATAAATGGTTGAAAAAGATTCTTCCCTAACATTGGTCTATGTCTCATTTTTCTTGTATAATTACTTGTACATTTCAATTGTATTGCTTCAATTTAACTTGTCTTGAATGAATTTATCTTATAGGAAGGGCTGTGATGTATTGTTAAACAACACGTGTGATGTGCTTAACAAACAACTTGTAGATGTGAAGGACAAGCATGTCATTACATGTTTGGAATTCACTAAAGAATACCTAATGAAAAGAATTGTTAATGTGCAAAAGGTTATAAGCAAGTCTGATGGTCCTCTTACACCAAATCCTGCTAAACTTTTTAAAACAATTGTGAAAGATGCAGGGCAGATAAATGTACATTGCGAAACTAATACAATTCTTTTAACAATCTGTTATGTATAAGTGTGTTAAGCTTTGGACTAGGTAAATGTATGATGTTATAGATTGAGAATGGATGGTGTATACCAACTTAATACACATACAGGGATCAATTTAGTGAATATAAGGACTAGAGAGTGTAGTTGTAGAAAATAAGAGTTGACTAGGATACCCTGTAAGCGTGCAGTTGTTGCCATTTGGAACATGGCAAGTAATGAGGAATAAACCGGCATACCAGAATCTCACTGTCATCAATCTCATTGCTTATCAACATGGAAAGAAATGTACATGTTAAAAATTAATCCAGTCAATGGTCTAAATTTTTAGGAAAAATCTACTATCCCAAACACAATTGTCCCACTAAAAGTTCACCCACAAATTGTAGGGATACCAAAAAAGAAAGAAAGAAGAGTGCTGCTTAATTGGTTGAAGGAATGGTTAGAGGAAAATAAGTTTAGCAGAGCAGGTAAGAGTATTAGTTGCATCAAGTGTAAGGGAATTGGGCATAACCAAAGGAGATGCACAAATGATCCTTATGCAAGTGATCCAAAAGTAACTCAAACACAACAGTCATCACAAGCTCCAACAGCCACCCAAGCTTCACAAACTACACCAACAACATCAACATAGACTGCTCACACCGCACCATCCACAACAATGAATAGACCATTTCATCATGCACAACTTCATGCATCACCAACAAAGGTGACAAAGGCAACAACTGCAAGAAGGATGGTTGATTTTTGTGTCTCATTTCAGTTATGTATGTCAAACAACATGTTTTGTTAATTTCCTATGTTTTTAGACTTGGTATTTGCTACTTTTGGTACTTTGTTCCTGTGGTTTCCTAGACTGTTCCTGGGCCTATGTGTCAAACACATAAAACTTAAGTCCTGTTGTATGTTAGAACTTGTAAACTAGTACCTTTTAATTGATACCCTGTTATTGGTACATTGTTAAGATAAACTACATGTTTATTGTCTTATTGGTGGATTTTAGTCTTTATTTCAATTGTATGTTATACTTGTAATTTTGGTACCATATTATAAGGTACCTTGTATTTGTACGTGTATATGATAAAATACACATGTTTTGTGTCTTATTAGCTATGTTTGTGTTTTATTTCAGTTGCTGTTAGACTTGTAATTTGGTACCTTTTATTGGTATCTTGTTTTGTATTAGTTATGATAAAACTAGTGTATTTGATACTTTATCCACCTAATGTTCCTAGTAAATGCATTGGCAACCACTCCTCCTAGCTTATGGTCAGGTGAAATGCTACTCTTTTGATAGTTTGGTCAGTGCTAGTTAAATGCAGCTTAAATGTTAGTTGGGTGTTAGTTGTGATGAAAATTTATTACATCCAATGAATTTTCACATTGTCATATACATCAAGTTGTACCTGCATTTTTTCATTCATTATAAAGCCAAAATACAACTTGATACAATTGCTTACACTTAAAGCATAACATAACCACCTAAAAACTTACCTTCCAAAATCAGGTTCATATGATTGAACTACTGAAATCACAAAACAACAATACAAACAACCCAACTGATTAAGCAACATCTTCTATCATCCTTTTGGCTTTGACACTTTTTCTTATGCTACCCCTTGTAGCTCATTCATTGAACGCAACAAACCTGGAATTATTTGCATAACCCGTGCACACATAGGTGGATCATACCAATCAATTATTTCACAATATGTTCCCTAATAAAACAAAATTATAAAAAGTATGGTCAAATTACATTAGGTTTTTTTTTTTAACAAAATCAAACATAACACCCACTCTTCTTTTGCACAACAATATAATCGGTCTTCTTGATAGATTGCTGTCCAGATGTTCGACTGGCGGATGGTGCCCAAGTTTATTGCATCGAACCATCTGTGTTCATGTTTAATTAGTTGTTTTTATGATGAATGTGTAACTTAAGTTAATGGAAAAAATAAGGTAAAAAGGGAATATAAACAAATAAGCCAAACCAGAAAAGACCCAAATACCTAGCACGTGATGCACGTACACCATTCGTAAGTTAAAACTAGCGGCCGTTAGCAAATAGGGACCAAACCGATACATACAAAACCAAGAGAAGATGACGTAAAATAAGACCGAGGACCAATTTTCGTAAACACCGAACATACCATGGGCGTGGACCATTTATGCAAATTAACACCCAATCTTGATATCAAAATTTCATATTTACCAAAAACATAAGTTTTTAGTAGGGCTGAGCAAGATGAACCGAAAACCGACCCGACCCGACAAACCGAGCCGAACCGAGCTTATTCGGTTCGGTTTTCGGTTTTGGTTACGTATTTCGGTTTAGTCGGTTCGGTTCGGTTCGGCTCAAACCCGACATTTAGTCGGTTCGAACCACATAAACTGAACTGAACCGAGCCGAACCGACCTTATTCGATTCGGTTTCAGTTTATATAGAGTTAACTCGGTTCGGTTCTCGGTTTGCCAAATTCTCTTATTCGGTTTCGGGTCGGTTTCGATCCGATGCTCACCCCTAGTTTTTAGTGCACAAATACAATGCATTTAAAACATGTTTTGAGAAAATATAGAATTATAGTGTTTAAGTTGAGGAAATATATGATTAAAAAAAAAAAAAAAAACTCACGAGTCTTGCTAACAAACATCCTAAACGAGAAAAATGTGGTATCCTTTGTAATAGTACACCATCTAAAACCACACTACCACCCCAAAATCCCAAATCCACCATTTCACAATTTAGGTTAAAAAAACATTATCCTTGAAAAAACAATGGTAGCCACCACCACCATGACCCCAAACCCGGAACAAAACCACGACGCATCAGACGACCAACAACAACAAAACCAACAACGCAGATCCGAAATCTACACATACGAAGCCCCTTGGCACATCTACGCCATGAACTGGTCCGTTCGTAAAGACAAAAAATACCGCTTAGCCATTGCTTCACTTCTAGAACAATACCCCAACCGGGTCGAAATTGTCCAGCTTGATGACACCAACGGTGAGATCCGACCCGACCCTAATCTTTCTTTCGAGCATCCTTACCCACCCACCAAGCTTATTTTTATCCCCGATAAAGAATGCCAAAAACCTGATCTTCTTGCCACGTCATCTGACTTGTTTAAGATATGGAGATGGCAACGAGGATGACGTGGATAATGGGGTTGTTGAGATGAAGAGCTTGTTGAATAATAATAGGAATAGTGAGTTTTGTGGTCCCGTTACTAGTTTTGATTGGAATGAGGGTGATCCTAGAAGGATTGGGACTTCAAGTATTGATACCACTTGTACGATATGGGATATCGAGCGCGAAACGGTTGATACGCAGCTTATCGCTCATGATAAGGAGGTTTATGATATTGCTTGGGGTGGTGTGGGTGTTTTCGCTTCGGTTTCGGCTGATGGGAGTGTTAGGGTTTTTGATTTGAGGGATAAGGAGCATAGTACTATTATTTACGAGAGTAGTGAGCCTGATACGCCTTTAGTTAGGTTAGGATGGAATAAACAGGATCCTAGGTATATGGCCACCATTATTATGGATAGTGCTAAAGTTGTGGTGTTGGATATTCGTTTTCCGACTTTGCCTGTTGTGGAATTGCAGAGGCATCAGGCGAGTGTCAATGCCATTGCTTGGGCTCCGCATAGCTCGTGTCATATTTGTACTGCTGGTGATGATAGTCAGGCGCTTATTTGGGATTTGTCGTCTATGGGTCAGCCGGTTGAAGGTGTGTTGGATCCAAAATTTCGTTATACCGCTGGTGCTAGAGATTGATCAGTGCAATGGACGATACGTCGCAGCCTGAATTGGGTTCGATTGCTTTTGCGTCTAAGCTGGTCAGATTTTAAGGGTATGAATGCTGGTTCGATTGTATTGTAGAATTGATAGTTTGGTTTAATGTGATTGTGTTTGTTGGTTGAATTTAGGTTGACTTTATTTTTATATAGGTTTTTGGGAATACACTGACACATTTGCATTTGCCTGTTACTATCTATACAATTGAATGTTTTCTGTCTTGTGATGTGTGTCATATTTTGGTTTTATATTATGTTGATTGTTGATCGTGTTTTCTTGCGATTTTGCTGTTTTGGAGTGCGAGATCAGTTTATGTGAGAATGTATAATGAATCCATAGATAGTGAACCTTATGCCAGCTTTAGTTGAAAAGCTGTCCTTGGTGGACTGATAGTGCATACACTTTGCCAAGCCATATGGATTTCAGGGGGTGTTTGGCATTTTGTTCTGAACTACGATAAATGTATAGTGAATTGATGTGTGTTTGATGTCCTGAGTGTCAATTATTCTAAGATTTACGTGTATAATGACCCCTAAGCGAAAGCCATTTCATCACAGGTACCCCTAATTAGTTCTTACAGCTGCATCTTAACAGATTATCTTTTGTACCTATGTTCCCGATAAGCTGAATGAGTTTCAGAATACTCAGATATTGAAGTAGTAGGCGGCTCAACGAGACAACAATGAGATCTCTTTTTAACATGTTAATGCCAAACATCCCTTAGCGTTCGTAGTCCATTATATTAAGAAAAGTTGCAGAATTGTTGTGTTCAAACATTCTTTTTGATGGCTTGTAAAGGCCCCAGATCGTGTCATTTTGAATAGGAGGCTGGGCAATTGAAAGCCGAGACGGGCCAATATTCAAGCCTCAAAACCTTGACAAGACCTTATCCTATAAGTATTTTTACAGTAGTGGTGGCAATTCAGGTCGGGTTTCGGGTTGGCGGGATCGGGTTGGCAGGTTGCGGGTCAGAAAACCCCACCCAACCTGACCCATTTAAATAATCAGGTCAGCTATGTCAACCCTAACCTGTTTACACATAACCCGAACCTGACCCATTTAACCCATATATATAGTTGGGTTGGCTGGTTAAATAGGTTACACGGGTTGAATATGTTAAACGGGTTTCGAGTTGACCCATTTAACCCGTTTTATATACAAAAGCTGGCACATTACATGGGTTAAACAAGTTAAACGGGTTTGCGGGTCGACCCGTTTAACCCATTTAACACATATAATAAAAATCATAAACAATTTTTTATTTTTAGAAAAAATCTTAAACGGGTTGACGGGTCGACCCGTTTAATTTATTCTCAACCCGAACCTAACCTGTTTAATAAACGGGTCAGATAGGTCAACCCAAACCTGACCCGAAATCTATTAGATTCAACCCAAACCTGCTAATTTTCGTGTCGGTTTCAGGTCGGGTTTCGTGTCGGGTCAGAAATTGCCACCCCTAGTTTACAGTGCCCAGGATTAGTCTGTACACTAACAAGCTTGTTGGGTTGGTGCATTTCAGATCAAAAGAAAACTTGTTTGGGGTTTTGGCTGAAGAGCATAATTTTGCTCTTAATTACTTGAAATAGACGGCAAATTTGGACATTCAAGACTAAACACTTTAAAACAATGAATTGCAGTAAACACTCTAAAACAGTGAATTGCAGTTCTTATAATATATGAACGGGAAACTTGCACATAAACGTACATGACGCTGTTGTCTGACAGTTAAAACATGGTTTTATAAGGTATATGTGTATACAAATGAACATAAAATGAGAAATTTTATGCTACTACATTCACAAACAATAAGAAAAAGAAATGTCTGAATCTTCACAATCTCCTGCATGCATATAGTTCCAGATATAGTAACCTCTTTCCTTAGAACAACCAGTGCTTCTTCCTTGGCTTCTGCTGCACCACAGCATCTGCACAACAAGCAACTATATAATCAGCCTAACACCCTCAATTTTAGGATTCTTCTCGACTCAGAAAGCAATCAATGCCCACCTCGGATGTCGTATAGCGAGTTGTAGTGCACTTCCGACCAAAAGCTTAGCCAAAGTTCTGTGTAAAAAGAATACCACATATCAACATCAGATACAATTATTACGTGGACTCCTAAATCAATTTTGTATTGTCTAAGTTTCATTATTGATTTCCTGGACTTTGTATGTTTACAAAACTGAAGCGATGACATAAAAAACTAATGTAATACCTCGCTGAGGTGCCTGATGTTGTGGGGTAATTTCTATAAAACATGTATCTCTGAATGAGAGTTAAAAGGCTATCTTGGCAGCAAACGCACTAATTAGACAAGTAGCAGCTAACATAAATAGCTTGAAGCAAAAATATCTTAAAGCCGTACAATAATCTAATAATTTCACACTTCAAGAATCACATAAACATAGATTACTTGAGATTTCAAAGACACAGGACATATGCAGTCACATTTGACAAGCAAAAATTAGTTTACATATACAAGGACCACTGAAACAGTTGATGACACAATAACAATTGGCATTAAAGTCGGGCAACACATCACCGGTCAGAAATAAATTTGAGTGAAAATGATCTTATAGACACACACAATCCACATAGTTAAAACCCCCCCCTTGTGTAAACATTTAAGACACTAATTACCCTTGTGCTAGTTTTATTTAGAAGTTGCAGTATTACAAGTTGCGTAGATTTCCAATCTTAAGTGATCCTTTGAACTATTACAACTATACAAGTACTATTCTGTTTACATATATTTTTAACTAAATAGCTGACTGCAATGTCCTGAGATAAGAGGAAAACAGACCTTATCAGCAGCCGCTTGTAGGGTAACATGATCCCCCCATTCACCTGTTCTGCAAGTGCAAGGATTCAGTTACAAAAACATATATAACAAAATAATGAAAACAATCCTAATGCAAGCAATGGCAGTAAATTTTGTTTGCAAATAAAACAAGTCATATGCACTTAGATTATATTTTCTTTTAAAGATAAAGAGTAGTCACGACCCTGTATGAAGAAGCCTACTTGGATATTTTTTGTAGTACTTCTGACTTCATTGAACATAGCCTTCATACAAGAGCGATACCTCTTCATCAGGAAAATGACGACACACAACTTAAGCATAAACGATAAATGGTCAATTAACAATTTTCTGGTAAGGCGGAAGGCATCCTAATCTAGCCCTAGGATAGGGTGGCTTCCCTAAATTGCACATAATTGAAGGGGACGTGTTTGTGTAAGCTTATGAATTGGGCTTATGCTTATATTATAAAAGCCGCTTATGGCTTACATATCATGAGCTCATAAGCCCTTGCTAAGTGTTTGGTTTAGCATATACAATAAATAAGTTAAAATGACAAAAAAGTACATAAAAATAAAATTGGTGTAATTATTAAATGAGGTATAAAAGTTCTTTTCATAAGATTATTCATATATAATGCCCACCCCTCCTTAATAAGCACAAAGTTTGGGCTTTACCATAACCCCCTTAGATAACTCATACGCCAGTCCATGATAATACTTAGCAAAACAATTAGTTTATCGCTTATTTAACACATATAAGCTAATTAGCTCATAAGGCCATCATATAAGCTTAGCCAAACACCCCCTAAGTACAATTACATTGCACACAAAAAGCTAATTGAGATCCAAGAGCAAACCTGCTTGACAACCTCCTTTCGGACATGTTTATGATACTCGGGTGACCTGTAGAGCTGGTCAGAAATTGCACGGAACTGAAACCCATAGAAGAAAGCTATTAACAAAAATTGAAATATCGTATCCCGAAACATGAAGAAACAAGACACCGACAGATCACAGACCTGGCAATTTCCGTCACCAAGACGGCCTCACTTCCAATTAAACCATAGACAGTAACCTATAGAAAACGCAAATCCTCACATTAGACGGTTGAGGAATAAATATGCTTTATATAAAAACAAGTAAACAACATCGAGCAGCTTAAACACATACCTCTGACTTAATCGTTGATGATCCATACTAGCATCGCTTATATTAGGAATAAAGGAATTAATCCGTGGTACATGCTGAAATTTTCAACCAAAGGTATATTAGATCATAACCAAAACAAACAGTCGTAAACTGCGAAACTTAGTGCTATCTTACCGCAACAGGTTCGAGGTTGGTAAGCCGCCTTCCAACAGAACCATCTAACTTAGCATACTCTTCCGACAACACAGCCGCAATCATCCCATCATCCTCAACATCTTGCTGACTACTCAACGAAGTCGAACTAGAACTTTCACCGACACTCGGTAAATGATCCGATGAAGAATGCACTTCATTACGGACCATTTCCATTTCTCATCATATACAACAACCTTTTTCAAGTCCTAAATTTCGCAAACCTTAAAACCTAGCTTCATCATTAGAAATATAACATAAAAGTATTAAACTGCTAACAATTAATATAATGATTGAAATATAGAACCGAAATTAAGATAATATATGTAATGATTCTAGAAGATAGGATCAAATATATGTCAAAAACTTACACAAGTCAAATTTGATATAATTATAGAATGAAATGAAATAAAGCTAGTATGATTAAGAAATGTGAAATATACCGTGAGATAATTAGGCAAACGTAGGGGCGAATAATTTGGGATAGATAGATAGAGGGGATTAAAACTTAAAAGTTTTGTATGTAAAACAAGACAAAAGAGGTAAGTAAAATTGAGAGAGATAAAAATAAAAGCGTTGGGTTGTTGACCTACACCGTTATTGACTTTGAAGATAATTATTTTTAGTGGTGATACCGCACGGGACGGACACTGAAAATGACCCAACTTGCTAACGTAACAAAATTAACAATAACAGTGTTACATTTATATGGGCTGAAGTTAACGAGCCCACTTTCGAATCTCGCGAGAAACAAGTCCAATTAGATCACTTGTTTGTTCCTTCTACTCACGATATACTTTCCTAACCATTGATTAAGCAACTTTATCTTTTCTTCTAGTCACGTAATTACTGCATTCGCAAAAGTGTTTGGATGAGATGATGAAAAAGAAAAAGTAATTTTACCTTATAAAACTAAGTTTCAATCTTATAAATAAGCTTTACAGCTATTTCAAAAATATACATTAGTTTGTTCTTCTTTTTTTTTTTTTTTGTAAGAAACTTTAAAAAAAAAAATAATAATATATTATAAAAAAAAAAAAAAAAAAAACAACCACTAAATCTGTTTTAGTTGAAGATATTGTTTGTTTCTCATTCAGCTCAAAAGTATAAACCTCGTTAAAACCGCTAATGCATTTGTAGGTTACGTCTGAATGTCCTCTAACTCAAAATCCTTGAGCCTCACTACCCATGACAAACTAGTTCCATAACACCCGTAATTTCCACATTCATAAGAAAAATAATATATCTCGGTTGAGTTTAAACTGTCTATTTTGGGTGTGACTGACAAGGTAGCTAGAAAACACGAGCATGATAATAGAACGTGACAGATACACAAACGCATATTTTCTTTCTAGCAGGGGCAGCAACCGTATAAGTAGTGTTAAACCATTAGATATCAGGAAAACGCTGAAAAGTATATAGAAACTAACATATGCACAAAGTTTAAGTTAATACATAACAAAAGACTAAGAAAGCTTGCAGAAAAATGTAAGGTAGAACCTTACCATGATACCCAAGTTGACATTTTAAAGCAGTGTATTAACAAGTGGAAGTGCAAAAAAGATTGTCGGAAAATAGATAGCAGCAGCTTTGAAAAAACTGGCTGAAACATAGAGCGAAGGAGAGTAATTTGTTTGTGTAAAGGGAATTGAACAATGCCTAACATATGCACTTCGGTCACACGTTAGCCAAATCCATATAAAACACAGCCTACCTTTGGCAAACAAAAAGAATTTAAAAAAATCAAAGAACATATACACCCAATTCCAGTCCAATCCAGTTCCACTCAAATCATTTCCTAAACCAACACCTACTCTAGTGGCAGTGATGCTTTCCTCTTTCCAATTACAACAAACATGAGCACCTCCTTACAATAAAACCCATAAATGAGATGGCTAATCCTCTCCGCTTGAAGTAGTCTCCAGCATATTTACACTTTCCTCAACCACCGGAATCCTACTCCAACCAGTTGGACTTCTTAATGACATCAACTTTGACCGGTCACCCCCAACACCCCTGAATCCCGTCATTTTTGATGAAACCATTGGCATCGCAAAAACTGATGAACCATGCATGGCATCATCTCCCATACCAAGCAACAATGTGCAAGTACTCTGTACCCAAAAACATTACAACATATGAGAAAATAAGTTCACAGATTACATCTTTTGATTCCATTCCAATCAGGAATGAGAATTCGCACAACCTTTGCCCTGGTAACAGCAGCTGAGGCTTTTGCTGCCAATGCTCGCATAAATGACTTCAAATCCTTGATTGGTGAATCTTCAATTGGCTTGATCAACCTTTAAAATAACACTCGTGTTATTTCCCCATATATAAACATGCATCCGTTAAAATGAAAAGCTACATGTTTCTTTTGGGAAATAAACTAGTTCAAGATACTCCTAGATTAGTCAACTGTTGATTCTTCTTAAGTCAACACTAGAGGACTTCATTCTTTTGCTGCAAGTCAAACTAACCTTTCTACTTCGGTGTTGACTCTTGGTAAAGTCGCAGATGATAAGGAACTATCTTTAGCTTCACCTGGATAAGAAGAATGAATCAGACAACTTCCAAATGCTGAACATAAAAGGGGCCACTTTGGCCCCCAATGAGACTAAAAAAGGGTCAATTTGGGGACAGCAGACAAACGTGGCCGTATGACTAAACAAATGAAAAGAGTATACTCCGTAAAAAAACTTGCTAGTCCAAAAACATCCGACTGATTCTGTTTACCAGACGCCAAACACCTTTTGTCCTTTTTCTTGAATTTTGTGAATAGCTATAAAGTATCAAATATGATTACAAAAGCTATACTATCTAAGATATTCTAATGTTCTGGAATTAAACGATTGAGCAGAGGTTGTACGAACTTAATGCTGTTGACCAGTTACCTCACCATTGTAAAGGCTAATACTTTTATTTTGGGTTACCTGAGTTCCGACTCGACATTTTGGATAGCCCGGATCGGTGCAGGTGAACCGATTGGCTACAAGGGATTAATTTTCGCCCCGTTGGATTCGAACCTGACTTCCTCTTTGGAGAAGGCTGGTATTCTTACCGCTTATCACCCTGTGTTTTAAAGCTAATACTTTTGATGCGACAATAATATTGTTTTAGGTAATAAGTTTATAAATATTTAAATTTCACAATATATGTGTTATTGATTATTGATTTCAACAGAAGATTTAACAGACCAGGGCGCCTGGCTAACATGTACCCATTTTGACCTTGTCACCAACCGCCATAATTCACTACAGACTTGGCATGTAATCATAAGCGGAACACATACATACCTTTTGGCTCATCGGGTGCCAGCAACGAAATCCCTATGAATACTGAAATCATTCCCAAAATAAACATAACTGTCCTCAAGATATCCATTACCTGATATAAAAAAACACGTAATGTCATACACTTTTAACAAGCATAGGGAGATAATATCAAAGATAAAGATGGATACTTTCAGAGATAGAGAACCTGATATTCCTGAAAATACACAAATCCAGTAATAATTGAGAAAAAGGTCCAAGCTATCTGAAACATGGGGACTATAAGTATCGCATCAAACTGCGCTAGTCCTTCATTCAACCTTGCCATCTGCAGATATAGCAAGTAGAACAAGTCAATACTTGATTTTTTTTTTTTTTTTGCATTCATAAAAGATAGGAAAAAATATCCTTCAGTATGCTACTAATCATTACCCAAAATCCAGCAGTACATAGAAACAACAAAAGAATTGAATACGTGAACCAGCTATCCAGCCTATATGAGCTTGACATGGACAATCTCAAAAGATTTGAACTGAAAAGAGGAAGAAAAATGATGTCTTAATATCAAATGATCCAAATTAGAAACCAAGATTACCGTAGCATTAATCAACAACTCACAGGGACTTTGCAAAAAGAACTGAACATGATCCTATGGCTCCTGAAACTACCGCATATGAAATGGAATTTAAGTAATTTGCCCATAGGCGAAAAATCCTTTCCTGGCATAGAGAGTAGCCATTCTCCTCTCCTGTTCATTAAAAAAAATTTAGAAAAAAAATTAGCTTCTACAAGAAACTGACCTTCGGAAATAATTTAATCTTATATAGGCATAATGTGTCTAACCTGTATACGTAGTGATGCATGATAACCACCACGACCAAAAGTAGACAGTAAAAGAGGAAGGTAATGTTACTATACTTCTCTGCTAACTGGTCTTGTGTGTACACTGTAATATTGACATAATTGTACACATGTGAGTGAATGACAACTAGAAATGTTATAATTCAATAGAGGACATGAAACCGATGTTGTATACCAGGTGACTGGTGATTGCCAAAAGCAACAAGGAAGGTATTTCCAAGGACTATAAAAGTCGTAGCAACTACTACTCTGCATATGAAAAGGGTAAAATTGTTGTTAAAAACTCAATTCAAGTTATGACTAGGAGAAAAATATGATGTAGAACTTTAAAGCTTACTTTACAGTCACTGTTTTGTTCAGGACAACATAGGCAAATGCGATGTTTGACACAAATTGGACAGAGCCCAATGCAGCAAGGAAGTGACTGCTCAAAACAGAAACACATCGAAAATAAGGATGAAATCAATAGCGTGACAGGTAAAATGATTTTAAATGTTAGTTAAAAAATGGAATTTGTTATATATCTAAGTTCACTTCACTACAAATTCTTTTTTTACAGACTTGGATTATGAATGTTTATTTTCACGATGTTTTGGAAAAGCAAAGTATAATAAAAAAAGGACTTCGGTCTGAATACGCCGTTTATCTAAGATCACAATAACACATATGAAAATAGAATGAATTAATGATAGCGTGACAGGTAAAATGATTTTAAATGTTAGTTAAAAATGGGAATTTGTTATATATCTAAGTTCACTTCACTACAAATTCTTTTTTTTACAGACTTGGATTATGAATGTTTATTTTCACGATGTTTTGGAAAAGCAAAGTTTATAAAAAAGGAACTTCGGATCTTGAATAAGCCGTTTCCTAGAGATCAAAATAACACATAGAAAATAGGAATGAATTATGATAGCGTGACAGGTAAAATGATTTTAAATGTTAGTTAAAAATGGGAATTTGTTATATATCTAAGTTCACTTCACTACAAATCTCTTTTTTTACAGATTGATTATGAATGTTTATTTTCACGATGTTTTTGGAAAAGCAAAGTTTCTAAAAAAGGAACTTCGATCTGAATAACGTTTCCTTAGAGATCAAATAACATCTGACACTGACCTGAGCACATAGTCCGAATGATATAATTAAGAGCTTTTCCAAAACAAATAACAGTATACCAGCAAAACGATTAAAATGGATCAACGTGACCCATAACTACCAGAAAAGTAACATTAAAGAAAAAACTCAAAAAACTGTCACATTACCAATTCTCCAAGACTGTAAGCTATAACAGCCTAAGTATCTCTTTCCATTTACTCCTTTCACTCAAGCACGGCATGTCTTTCTCTCTACAATTTTTTGTTTAAAACTCAGATTAAACATGAATCCGACTATATATGCACTTTTAAGACCCGACACAGCTAATGCATGAAGGTTAAGAAGCTAACTCGTTCAAATTTAATGCAAGTGTCTTGACACAAATAATTGAAAACATTATAATGCGTAAGCTACAAGACGCTTACAATAGAGGTCAACGGCTCTAAAAAGTATGACAATAATTACGTAGAAACATGATAACGCAATAATGAACTTATGACAAAAATAAGCGTGAGGTACCTCGTCGTGACCCAATTTAAGAAGATTAGTTCCAAAGTTAATAGCAATGCTGCCGAAAAGATTAATAAAAGCTCCAATCACCCACTCCCCCATAGATAGAAATATGCTCTATGCGACAGAGGTGGAAATATACAATTGAGACGACTACTATTGAACCGTAATGAATATACACAACTTCACTAATTCTCTAACACCCATCCGCCGCGAGTGATCCAAAAAGAGCGGAAAATAATAGCCTGCAAGCATTTATTATTCAAAGCAAATAAAAACACATGCATTCAATGAAAGTACAAGCTAAAGTTAATCATAGCAAACAATTACAGTAGTAGCATAATAAATCAGTTGTGATACTAGTAGGCAATTAAAGTTGAAACAGAAATTGTTGATATTATTATTATTAGAAGAAGAAGATCTAGTTTTTTTGATGATGATGATGATAAAGTTGGCCAAAATTTTAGAAAATTGAATGTGTCGGTGACCTAGATCAGGTGGTTAAAATAAAGGAACATAAATTCTAGATCGGAGATCAAAGTCCAAGAAATTGTACCTTTAGAAACAAGATGATTAGCTGTTTAATTAAATCTTCAAGAGCAGATATTGTGAAATTTGTTTGATATAGAATGTAATGATTCGATTTTTATAAAATGGTGATGTAGAGAAAATTGAGATTATTCGTGGAACTAGTACGAATTCAAACAAGAATTTGAAATGAGAATTAAAACAAGGGTGGGTGTATTATTTTGACTCCCAAAAGGGTTTGGGGGCTGACAGGCAGCAGGTCGTTGTTTGTTTTGTTTTAATTTTAAGGGGTAAACGAGGCACATGTGATTTTACAACGCACCCAAGCCAGCAAGCCGTCGGCGACAATAACCATACCAAACCAAACTAAATGTGTTGCATTTTTACTAAAATGCCCCATGAGTTATTGAGAAGGGTTTGAGTGTTGGCTAACCACCACACAACAAATGGTCATCAGTTCACCATGCTTAACAGGCATAAGAACTGGCTAGTCCATAAGCAAACGGCTTGTGGTAAAGACTTCTCAAATCCGTTTATGGTTGACAATTTACCAAAAATTGTAGGGTTATCAACTCACCTTGCTTCTGTGGTGAAGAGTTGGCTAGTCCATGATCAAACAGTTCATGGTAAAGACTAATCAAATCTGTTGATAGCTGATAGTTTGCTAAAAACTATATGGTTTATCAATGCACCATGTTATGGTAATAAAGCATTGGCTAGTCCAAAAGCAAACGGTATTTGGTAAAGACAAATCAATTCCGTTGATGGTTGACAGTTTACCAAAAATTGTTTGGTAATTAACTCACCATGTTTTAAAAATGAAGAGTTAGCTATCCCAGAGCAAACGGCTACTGGTAAAGGAACATCAAATCCGTTGATGGCTGGTAGTTTGCCAAAAACTACAAAGCCAACTTAGTTGGATTGTTGCTGAAAAGATGTTGTTGTGTTGCTGTGAAGACAAAGTTGCTGCTGAAGAAGGATAGAGTTTAAAAGATCAAGAAATGGAAAAGTGTTTGGATACATCCTCTATACGTTAAAGAAGTTTGAGAAACATGAAGTTAAAAGAGTTCAACATTCATGTTTAAGGGAAGATTGTTAGGATTTATGTTTTCCTAATTTAGTATCGACGGTATAAATAGTTAGTACCGTTAGTTATAGTTAGTACCGACAGTACAAATAGTTAGTACTGATAAGTTAGTTAGTACCGTTAATAGAAAATACTTAGTACCGTTTATGAGATATGTATGAGATAATTTAGGAAAAGATATGTATGCGTTTTGTAAGCCTGTGTTAGGGTTTATTCTTGTTCTATAAAAGGATTGCTCTTGGCATAGTTAGAGGCACGAATTCAATATATCTCATACAAAATCATGTTTTAATAGTTAGTAATCTGTAATCGTTCAAAAGCAGATTAATAGAAGTTATTATTTAGTTATTCATTGTTTTTCTTAGTACTTGTGTTAAGATTTCGCATTAACACATAGTATTTATAATCACTATTTCTACATAGTCAACTGTATTTATACATCTTGGCTATCATCCTTAATAGGCTGATAAGATCTATTCAGTTTGGGACTCACAAAATACGTGTGTAAATACCCACAGATTTCCCACAAAAATATCGTCTTTATGTTTCTGCCTACTTACACATTCTCACGTTACTTAGTATGCCTATATATGTGTTTTTAGTTTCATATTATATGTGTTTGTTTATTAACGTAACTATTCATGTGAGTATCACAAGTGTACGTGTTGGTTTAGGTATAACCTTTTGTGTAATCAATCATTACGAATGTATGAATATCTACACGTGTGTGTTCCACATGTCTGTTTATGACCTTTATTGTATCGATAGATGTTTTGTATGTAAGTATACGGACTTGTATATGCCTGAACGTGTAACCATATCGTAAATGTAAAAGAAAACGATTATGTCCGTGGGAAAGTCGTGGGTAATTTCCCACAGATTACCCACCAAGTTGATAAATCCGTGGGAAATACGTGTGTAAATACCCACAGATTTCCCACAAAAATATAGTATTTATGTTTCTGCCTACTTACACATTCCCACGTTACTTAGCATGCCTATATATGTGCTTTTAGTTTCATATTATACGTGTTTGGTTATTAACGTAACTATTCATGTGAGTATCGCAAGTGTACGTGTTGGTTTAGGTATAACCTTTTGTGTAACAAATCATTACGTATGTATGAATATCTACACGTGTGTGTTCCAAATGTCCGGTTATGACATTCATTGTATCGATAGATGTTTTGTATGTAAGTATACTGACTTGTATATGCCTGAACGTGTAACCATATCGTAAAAGTAAAAGAAAACGATTATGTTCGTGGGAAAGTTGTGGGTAAATTTCCCATAGATTACCCACCAAGTTGATAAATTCGTGAGAAATACGTGTGTAAATACCCACAGATTTCCCACAAAAATATCGTATTTATGTTTCTGCCTACTTACACATTCCCACGTTACTTAGTATGCCTATATATGTGTTTTTAGTTTCATATTATATGTGTTTGTTTATTTACGTAACTATTCATGTGAGTATCGCAAGTGTACGTGTTGGTTTAGGTATAACCTTTTGTGTAACAAATCATTACGTATGTATGAATATCTACACATTTGTGTTCCACATGTCCATTTATGACATTCATTATATCGATAGATGTTTTGTATGTAAGTATACGAACTTGTATATGCCTGAATTGTGTTCTCAGCGCGTGGAGACGACGTCGCAGGCATTAAGCGACTCCTTCATGAGTTAGCTGGTGACGGTGTCTGGATATTGGCGACGGCGTCACAACATAGCCAACTTAAAGTGAATCTAGAACCATCTACGTGGCGACGGCGTCAGGAGCATCAAGCAACGCCGTCGCGTCTATTTATCTATATATACAAAACCGATTTTAAGGTTTTAGTGTGTAACTTTTGGGATAACTTTGTATAACTTAGGGAGACGAACCCTAGTCTTTGTATCAACTTCATAGATCGTACTTAGGGCCTCAAAACCCTATTGTACTACCTTGGATCTATGTTTTAATTCAAGTAAGGTTATTTATCATTAATCATTCAATATGTCTATGTGTTGTGTGATTGATTTATCTTCTTGCTTCTATTATAACATGCGAGGCTAAATCCTCTTTTGTATTTGCTTATGATTGCATGAAAGTAGGATTGTAGATCCTTTTACTGTTGCTTCTTGTTGATGAATATGCGCGTTAGGCCTTAAAAAACTAGCTTTTGTCTGTATCACTGTTGACACGTCTAGGGAAATGCGAGTGTGTAGAAAGGATACCATATGGTAACAGTCTTCATACTACCTTGCCCATTATATGGTTGATCCCTCCTAAGGTATTTCCTACGTATTTAATATACTCTTAGAGGCCTTGTAATAGTTTTCATACTACCTTACTTGTGCTTTGCCTTAACGGAATATTAAATAGACGACGGATTCGTGTAATTCGTTCATAACCTAAGAAATACTTACACATTACATCACAAGTGTGACAAGGCAACAGGATTAGGAGAAGCAATTGAATTATTAATGTATGATTAAGTAAATACATTCAATTATCATAAAGTTATTACCAGTTGGTTAGATATTAGTTAAATTTAGTTAATAGTTTATCAAACCAACCTCTCAAACCATAGATTTACCTGCTTTCCTATAAATATAAAAATATAAATATAATCTTCTCTCAACCCCTAGAATTCTGTTAGACCGTGATCAAGTCTTCCCAACCTATTCTCCTAAAGAACGATAACAACCCCCGAGTCTTGCCTATACTACTGCTACAACAGTTAGGTACTATGCTTTCTATTTATAGGGAAGCATTTTTAGAGATAAATCCTTTAGGAAGTGATCAATGGTTTATGGGGAGGTCACGCATTGATCATCTGAGAGAGACAAGGTGGACATGTGTGACAATTCTCCTTGGCTCGTACAACTTAGTGATGGTTTTGTACCTAACTGTCCAGGTGGGGGGGGGGACAACAGTCCCCTACAAAAGTAGTCATGCGTATAGGATAAGTTACCATGTCAGTTGTGGTCTTAGTTTGTGAGTGAAGTGCCATCAGATGATTAGCTAATGGGCTCTTGTATTGGGCTTAATCTGAGCGTGTCATTAGTGGCATGTGAGATGTACCAATTAGGCTCACACCTTTTTTACAAACAAACATCCACACCTACATGTGGCATGTGAGATGTACCAATTAGGTTGCATGAAATTTTCTCTTTCTTAATTTTTACTCTACATAATCAAATGACACATGTGGGTGTGGATGTTTATTTGTAAAAAATATGTGAACCTAGCATTCCTCTTTTCAAAATATTTACCATTTGAGATGATGCACTAATAATATGAAAACTAATTTATAAAATTTGCAATGAAATCTACGGTTACAAATACGCAATTGTGAAATCTAAATGAAAAACTTATCTATTTTCATTTCCCGCTCACATTTTAGACCTCACTTTCGTTTTCCCGCTTACACCTAACTCTCCCTTTTTAGGATAGATCTCACAGATATCATTTTTCTTTCATTCTAACACCACAACAAGCCACACCACTACAATCTTTCTACAACCTCACGACACCACTACTACAAGCCACACCATCACCCTTATTCGTTGGTCGTCACCACGCAATCAACCTATCGCTAACCAACAGAGCAACAACCACCACCTGAAGCAACTGTCACCCCTGTAAGTGTTGTCAACAACACCAACATAAATATTACTCATCCTTCTTTCTGGGTAACTTTTTAATATACTTGTACTTATATATATAAATTGTACGCATCATGTAAATTTATGTTCTGATTTGAGTCTATTTGTTTATTTAGGTATATTTATTTTTAACAGCTAAAGAATTTTTACTTAATTGATTGTTTGATTTCTTATGGGGTTTCACATATAAATGGTGATCTACCTTCTTGATAGTGAAGCCCCATAAGAAAATGATTAATGGTTGAAGAAGTATATTGGTCATTGTGAAGTTTGATACATCCTTTCCAATCAAATATGTCCAGCTTGTGGTGAAGTTTGATCTACTATAAGCTGGACATATTTGATTGGAAAGGATGTATCAAATTTCACAATGACCAATATACTTCTTCAACTATTAATCATTTTCTAAACATATCTATTCTTTAAGTAAGTTAATTGTTTTTAAGTGAAAAAAACTTATACAGGTCGGATAGTTTGGTAGTGAATGGTAGCAATGGAAATACGGAAAATATAGCTTGATAGTAAATTGTAGCAATGGAAGTATGATGTATTAATATAGGTATCTTCTTGTTAGAATTGAAATATGATGTACTGATATGGATTGTCTAATTAACACGTAGCCGTAAAACTTTGCTTCACATAACCGTGTAACAAAGTTTTATTAGAGATTTACACATGCTCTATGGTTCACTATTTTACTTCACACCGAGCCTACAAAAAGAACACATAATGCACTTGGGCCGTGCATAAAATGGCCAAAAAGAACATCTAGTATAATACATAATTGATGTGTTTAAAGACTATTTGTGGTATTATAATTGGTTGTAATTACTGGTAATTCTATAATTTCTATAATATAAAGTTATGAATAAATTTGATAGATGGAGTAATGTAATGTAGGACTGGTTCGGCCTCCTCGGGCTAGAACATATCGAATTGGAGTGTTGATTTTAAGGGGGTCAAAGCCTAGTCAAAATGGATTCTGGAACATCGGGTTATGGTTTCTACGAACAAAACAATATTGTTCCTAGAGAAGTCAATGTTTTTGTTTGGTGGTCCATGAATGGGAGGCTACCGTTCGCTTGAGTCGAGATTGATAGAAAAGGTATCGATCTCGATTCTATTATTTGTACTTATTCTAGAAATGGTCGAGTATACGTGACCCATGGGTGGCTGTTTCTTGTTGTTTTTGTTGCAGGTCTGATGCGTCAATTGGGGCAGGCTCGTATGAGGTGGGTGAGTTAAATGGGATTGGTTGTTCGGGCTCGAGTGGGTATGAGGTAGTTGAGCCGAGATGGGTCATCAAAAAATCACATAAAAATATTGTTAGTATCCATGCCTCTTTACTATCATCATTTTTAGTAGTTCATAGTGAGGGACTGTCATTTATAGGAAAAGTAGCAAGAAGGTATAGTTGAAAGTCATGGGAAGAACTCCAAATTACACCCACATATAGGGGAATACGCTCGGGACATACAATCGTCTGATCCCACATTTTTGTTGATCGAAACACCTTCAACTTGCAATACTGTTACCTCACGTCCACCTATCAGATTTGAGCAGGTTAGCTGATTACTTCTTATTATCATAGTCTATCTAAATTAGTTATATGGGGTTGTATTTTGTGTTAAATAGTTATAACTTTACATGCAAACCTGATATGTGTTGCTGGGGCAGTAAGCAAGTAATGGAATAAAGTGACTCATATAGCTGAAACAGGACATAATGAGTTGACATGGGTCGTAATAAAGTGAACTGATTTATATTTAAAACATCATTATTATGTGTTAGATGGGTCGTAATATGTTGCATTGGGTCTTTATAGGTTGAAATGGCAAGGAATAAGCTGTGTTTGTACTAACTAGTTGAAGCAATTGGTTGTATCGAATTTGCTAGCAATGAAATGTTTGTGGGTTGTAATGACTTCATTATCCTATTTGGATGTCTCATTAGTTGACCATGATATAATTCTGTCAGTTTGGGCAAAGAAAATTAGCCGTCATATAATATAAGTATTATAAGTTTTATAATTTTATGATTTGGTTTATTGGACTGTAATGTTATGGAGTATACTTTCTGGACTGAATTGACTAGCTACTCATTTTCAGTTTCAATGTCAAATGCTTAGTGACTTCTTTCTAAAGAGTTGTGTTGGTTTACATGTGTTTTTTTAGGTTGAAATGCTAGAAAAATTGATGAAGAACTTGGATCAAGCAAAAAGAGGAAGATAAAGAGCTTTTTGAGGAAGCTATAGAAAATGCAAGAACACATAATGAAGAAAACATAAGACATTCAAGAAATGAAGAAAGAAACAAACGAGAAGCTTGCCGAGGTTTTGAAACAAGTGAAGGGGAAACCTCCAGCTCCCCAGGATATGCGTTAAAAATACATTTCTTAATGTCATTCGTATTTCAGTAACATTTTGTTTAGTAATAGTACAATTGGGCAGATTTACACTTGGTGAGTATTAGACCTTTGTTAATCAGTGGTGCATTTGTTAATACCAAACTTTTTCTTTGGGGTGCCCAAATTGATACACTTTGTGGTTATTGGCAAAATTGTTTACATAATCAATAAGGGTATTATGGATGTTCTAATGTCTATAATTTCTAAGTGGGGTTTCTTTTGCGTGTGTCAGACCTTGTAGGCTTCTTTTGATTGCAGCCTTTAGTGCAAAAATCCATTTCCCCTTGTGTTTTCTTCCATAAACGCGTGTCACTCTTTGTGGGAATTGGCTAATCAAAGCTCCTCAATGACGTTTTCTTGTGCCAACCTGTCACTTATCACTTGAATTTCATGGCCACGTCCTTAATTATGATTTGCCCTTTGATTTTGACTCGTGGTAAAACGGAAGTACAGTAAAAGGGATTGGGCGGTAAAATTTGTTATCACTTTGACTTTTTGACCGGGGTTATTGGGAGGGTTGACTTGGGCCAAGGTTAATAACAAAAGGGTTTGGGCCGGGTATTCGGGATTGGGCCCGGCTTGGTTTAGTTATAAGAAGGTTAACGGGTGTTAACTCTTATAATTATAAGAGTTAACACCGTTAGGGTTTAAGGATTGTTTTTGTAATTTGGTTAACTTTCAGGGACTCATTTGGGAATTTTTGATTTTGTCTTTTTGTGTTGACCATGTTTGACTAAAGGTTGACTTGAGTTGACCACTGTTGACTTTTGATAACATTCTCCTGGCTCTTTATGTGCTCTTCCATTCCCGTGTTCATGTTTGTCCGGTTTTAACCGTTTTCTTGAGAT
Source organism: Tanacetum coccineum (assembly GCA_026074375.1). Classification (NCBI taxonomy): domain Eukaryota; kingdom Viridiplantae; phylum Streptophyta; class Magnoliopsida; order Asterales; family Asteraceae; genus Tanacetum; species Tanacetum coccineum. The sequence goes on along the minus strand of BQNB010011358.1, from coordinate 17,880 downwards.
TTTTGCAATATCCGTACCTACACAATCACATAGACAAAACAAGCAATATTCAAGCATTTTAAGCACAAATTTGTCTTTTTAGGGCCTATTTTGATATAAAATGAATATGTGTTTTCACACATATCAGAGGTTGTTTGAGGTGAGGGCACCGTTGGTTCAAGAGTTTATGCTGAAGTTCTTTAGAACTTGTAGGATGAGTGATACTGAGATGGGGCTTGATGTTGCCGATACACTATGTTTTCAGCTCGGTGAAACTAGAAGGAGGATGACTTGGAGGCAGTTTATTCTGGCGTTAGGTTTACATTCTGAGGAAGAGATGGCAGAGGCTAGGTTTGGAGCTTATTGGCTTGGTAGTGAAAAAGTGATCCCCAACAAGGGGGATCTTAGAGATTATTGGATGGGGATATCATTCGACGGGGACTTGTTGGGGCCCGCTCCCTCCTATGTTCACATCAGAGACCCTGTGAGGAGACTATGCCATAGGATGATTGCATGTAGTATTTCGGGTAGAGGACAGGGGGCGGAGAAGGTGACTAGGGTCTATCTCTTCTATTTGAGGATAATGGACCGAGGGACTGCTAATGTCCCATATCTGCTAGCATAGTATTTGTTTAGACAGGCTGAGGGGAGGAAGAGTGGAGCTCGATTATCTGGAAGTCACTTCATTGGGCGACTGGCAGCTCATTTTAGATTAGTTGGTGATCAGGGGTTAAGAGGTTTGTTGGTGGTTGTCAGCGAGCTTCCAGTTATTGATTTACATAAGCTTGCTAGGCTTAACATTTGTTCGAGGTTTGGCGATACGTGGGCTTGGGTAGCCCCGAGACCAGAGAAGTAGCAGGCTACTGCGGCTGGTATCCCTAGAGCCGCTGAGGATGCTCCTGCAGCTGACGAGGGTGCTCAGGCTATTCCAGCACCCGTGCAGGCACCTCAGCCGCCGCCACCCGCTCCTCAGCCCTGAACTATGTCACAGAGGATCTAGGAGGAGATGCGCGAGTTACGGCATAGTGTTGTGGGCTTGTGAGGAGTTGTTAAGAGATCTATTACCGAGCAGACTAGGGTCTCCACCTAGATGATCAGCTATATGACACAACTTATGGATGCCAGTAGCCGTACTTATCTAGCATTTGATAGCATCCTCGTCGGTAGCTCATGGCTGCCCTACCAAAGGCATGTCAGACACAGGACAGACGATGTCAGCACCTCTGCAGCTCCTTACACTAATGACCAACCCGACCCTTGATCTCTCCCCAGTACTCTCTTATTATCTATTGCGGACTTGTACTGTACATTGATTACTGATATATATTATGATATGATTTTGGTTTGCTTGTGTGTGACAGAATCAAGTCTGGCAGTAAGTTCAGCGACATAGCTCATTGATTGATTACAAGCTCAAGATTTCAAAAACCTTTGCATGAAACATGTATTAACCATCTGAGGAATACTCTTATACCACCTTGTGCATGGGAGAGTATTAAGAAGCATGCAATCATCGATGTGCTTCCTAACATCACTTACCGAAAAAGACCATCCATGAAGAGGGACGAAGTAACATAATCACAACCATCAAAAAAGATCAAAGAGCTGATATCAACCAAGAGGTTGTTGAGGTCAGTGGACGATCTTCTTCCATTCACCGGCCTACGCCATTCCCACGACCAAGATCCATTAACAAAATGATCTTTAATTAAGCAATTTTGATCTTTCTCCATATGATACAGACACTTATAACGAGAGCAAAGGGGCACGTCTCCTAGCCAAGTGTCTTTCCAAAAGCGAATCAAAGAGGCATCTACTACCTTAAAACGAATAGAATTCAAGAGGAAAAAAACACTTGAGTGAAGATGATAAATAGAACCAACAATGCGAGCCTATAAACCATTTGTTTGACAACCTTTTAACTCTATACCCGCTTTATCACCATGGACCAATTTTACTATTTTTACCCGAAGAGCAGACGGGTTTTTTAAAAGTCGTGTCTAGGTCTTAGGATGATGTCCCGCCTAAGTTTTAAGAATGATATTCCGCTTCGAGATAAGAAATCATTGCACTAAATAAACAAACCAACATTTAATCGGATTTAATATGGCTAATACAGTTTTCTATTATTTGGCTTGCACCGCTCTTTTATCTTCAGATTATTTTCTTGCATGTTTATTGTGTTTAGAATTCATTGTTGTCACCATAAAACCTGTGCTAGTCTCTCAGGCTGAAACCCCCTTCTATCGTTAGAAGCGTATATAGCATAGGTTTAACAAGTAATTAGAATTAACTTAAGTAATTAAAATACTAATAGATTATAAGGTTAACGACCTCGCTCTTAGTGTTCGACACCCTACTTACCGCGAAACTCTACCCGATTGGGTACACTGCCCGTTAAAGTGTTGTTTTAGGATAAGTCTGCTATATATACATTTAAAACTTGGTAATTAATAAATTGACCCTACACGACAACACATCGACGTTATTCAAGTTCCTGGTCCTAATCTTGGCCTTTACCCATGGGGGCCAAGGATTTTTCAAGAGCCATTCGTGATACCCTATTTCCTTCATAGTGGGGAAAGCGTCAAAATGTTTCGGGTTATCTTCCTCTTCTTCTTCGGTTTCTTCTTCAGTTTCTTCTTCGAACTCCTCTTCACATTCAACTGTTATCTCGTGATCCTTGTACTTGGTTGAACTGGATTTCACACTTCCCTCTTCCTTAGCTTCATCTTCCTTGTTTAGAATAATGATTGAATTAACGAAATAAACACGTTTTGGGGATAAGGGGTTTCTATTTTGTTCTGCTAAGGACGATTGAGATAGATATTTCAGGGAGAGTAGCTTTGATGGGATTATGATTCCCTTGCTCAGAAGTTCCTCTTTTGTAGGGTAGTTGGTAGACACGAAATTCATTTGAGCCGTGGGGTTTCCTGCAGTGTTACGAGTGGGCGTGTCATCAAGCTTTTCAGAAATGGCATTCTACAAAATATTCATTTTACTAATCATGTCGTCTTGTTGTTGTCCAAGTTGAGTTTTGAGGCTGGATAGTCTCCTCTCTTGATGAGAGTCAAAATCAATTAATGCCTTCTCAAGCTTTAATTGGTAACTGCATGAGTAGGTGGAGAACGAGCCATTCTATAGGCTTGTGAATGTTTGGGTGTGTGCCCAGTTAAAGTTTGGCTTCTTCTTTCAAGCATTGGCGGCTTCGTTAAAGCTTCTTGGTCCTTGGTTCATAGTGAACCGCTTACCTCCCGCTTCGTCAGTACGCGAGGACGCATATTCAATAAAAGCTTGCTCGGGATATTCCATGTAGTATTGACTGTCGTGGGGACCACTGCAGATCTCACATGAAGAAGTGATTTTGTTCACTTGAATAGGTTACTTAGGAGCAAGATGAGCTTCCATCAAGCGTTGGACTTGATTTTCGAGCTAGATGAGGCGACGATCGGATGTACTCGAGACATCTTGAGGTAAAGAGATAGCCTTAACCGGCTTAGCCGAAATCCCTTGGGCCCTTCCAACTTTCGTTGTAATAGAGGGCGAGGTCCTCTAATAGTGCCCAAGATTCTTTGGCGTTTCTGTCATGAAGCTTACCACCGGTCGATTGGTCAATGGTTTGTCTTGTGGCAGGATTGACATGGTCATAAAAGATTTAGACTTAGAGCCAAAGATCGATGCCATAATGAGGAACTTTTTGGAGTAAGTCCTTGAAATGAGTTCATGCTTCAGAAAGAGACTCTCCTTGATGTTGTTAGAACATCAGGATGTCGTTACGAAGTTTTGTAGTCCTTCCCGGTGGAAAGAATTGAGTAAGGAAACGAGTAGTAAGATCCTCCCATGTGGAGATGGATCCTGTTTGAAGACGTTCAAGCCAATTGCTAGCTTGATCGCGAAGGAAAAATTAAAATAAACGCAGGCGCGTTCTTTCCCTATTTGCAACATCAAGGTTAAGTGAGTCTACAAGTTTTAAGAAATCATTCATGTGTTGGTTTGGATCCTCGGAACGAAGTCCGTGGAATGAGCATCCGTTTTGCACCAACCAAATGGTGTGGGATCAAAGAGGTACCACATTGTTCCCTTCGGGGAGCTCAATGGTGTTCCTGTAGCCCTCGTGGCTAGGTCCGGAGTAATCTCCAAGAGTACGGATAGGATTTTCGTCTCCCATTGTGGTTGAAGACAATGATTTACGAAACAAATAACACAAAGAAAAGATAGACTACAAGAAAGCTAATATAACAAAACTAAAATTCTCATTTGATAGGAATCAAGCAAGTAGACCTAAGTTAAACAATGGTCGAAACCTAGCTATTCCCCGGCAATGGCACCAAAAACTTGATGTGCGGTTGTTGTTAAGACTTCAACACGAAGTTTTACAACTCCCTAGGCAGTGTACCTAATCGTTGTAGTAGTAGTATAGGTAAGACTCAAGGGTTGTTATCGTTCTCTAGGGGAATAGGTTAGGAAGGCTCGAACAGAATCTAACAGAGGTCTACGGGGTTGAGAGAAAATTCTTTTTGTATTTTTATTTTATAGAAAGCAGGTAAAATCATGGGTTTGAGAGGTTGGTTTGTTTAACTAATTAAACTAAATATATTCTAATCTACTCGTGATAACTTTATGATAAAAAGATGTATTTAGTTAATAATGTACTACTCCTTAGATTGCTTCTCCCAATCCTGTTGCTTTGTCACACTTGTGATGATCTGTGTAGGTATTTCCTACGTCATGAACGAATTACATGAACCCGCCGTCTATTTAATATTCCGTTAAGGCAACGCACAAGTAAAGTAGTATGAAAATTATTACAAGGCCCCTAAGAGTATATTAAATGCAATTGAAATATCTTAAGAGGGATCAACCATATTAGGGGTAAGGTAGTATGAAGACTGTTACCAATGGTATCCTTTCTACACACTCGCATTTCCCTAGACGTCTATGCCAATTTAATATCTTATGGCTAGTTTTCTAAATCCTAACGCGCACATCCATCACAAGAAGCAACATTAAAAGGATCTACAATCTAAGTTCAATACAATGATAAGTAAATACAAAGGAGGGTTTAGCCTAGCATGTTATAAAGAAAGCAATAACATAAATCAATCAAACAACGCATAGACATATTGAATGATTAAAGATAAACAATCTTACTTGATTAAAACATGGATCACGGTCAGTACAATAGGGTTTTGAGGCCCTAAATACGACCTAAAAGCTGCTAGAATGATTAGGGTTCGTCTCCCAAAAGTTATACAAATTTAAACACTTAAAACCCTAAAATCAGTTTTTTATTTATAGGAAAAACGCTGCAACGGTGTCAAGTAGTGGTAATGACGCCGTCACCATGTCGAATCTTCTAGATCTGATTTAAGTTGGTTGCGTCTTGACGCCGTCGTCAAATCCTCGACGCCGTCACTAGAAAGATCACGACGGCGTCGCTTTATGCTTGTGACGCTGTCTCCACGGTCTGTATGCATCATTCTTCAAGTGATTTTGGTGTAGGTCCGTAGTCTTGTCCGTTTCTTCTTCAAATGAGCCAAAGTCACGTGTATTTCCTCCTAATGCCATCCAAGTATTAAAAACTTGAAAATAAACAATTAAGCACATAATCTAGGCATATTAGCATGATTTAAGAGTTTAAATGACCCCGAAAAAGTGTATAAAATGACACCTCATCACTAGTCCTTTAACTTTTTTTCTCCGGATCCTCTCCTTGTTTGACCTGTATCGAGTTTGGTTCCTTGATCAATTTTTCTGTTAGTTTGACCGTGAAATGCTTGTTTGATTAAGTGAAATGACAAGAATACCCTCTATTATTATTATTATTATTATTATTGTATTCTTTTTATTGTTGTTAATATTTATAAAAAAAATCATAGTCCCTGTTATTATTGATATTGCTCATAAAAACAAGTTCCAAACCCCATCATTATTTATCTTCTTTAACCCATTAACCCGACCACCTTCATAAAATTCCAGCTTCTACACCAATTTTCCGGCATCATGCTAATAGTATTCTTCACCCAAAAACTTTTACCAAAATCATCAAATTAACATCTCGTACCCTATTTTTTCATATCAATCCACAAACACAAAACATTGTTTCTTATATCATCTCTTTCATTCTCCATCAAATATTCATCTCACAAATTAAAAACTTCAAGAATTTCAAATACCCAATATCAATTAAAAAAATAAGAATAAACCTACAAATATTTTAATTCCTTAAAAACAATTCCATTCAACCAAAACCCAGTTTAGAATAACAAACATAATTACACAAAATTTAAAGTTACAAATCCAATCCAAAGAACTCCATCTGCTTTATTTTCATCACAAAGGTTATAAGACCCAAAATTATAATGGAATTTCTTAATAAAATCAACACCAAATATACTTATAATCATTAAAATCTTGGAGAACACCCATTTCATCATCTTCCCCATAAAAGCTATAACTCATAATCCATTCAAGATAATATGATTACAGATTCTGGTGGTTTGTCACGTCAGTGGCGTGGGTAGCTGGTGGTGGCGACGTCGGTTGTAGGTGGCGACCTGCTTTGGTGGTGACGATGTGGGTGGCTGAAGGTGATGGTGGGATGGTGATGGTTGGCGGCGGGGGTGATTTCAGACATGGCTGGATGGCGGTGGGGGTGGTTTGAGATGGCAGTGGTGGTTGTTGGATGGTGATGTTTGTAGCAGTTGTTGAAGAGTTGTAAGTGAGTGTGATTGGTGTGTCGGTGAAATTGGAAAAATAAAGAAAAATGGTAAAAGAAATTAGGCATAACTTATTTATAAAAAAGAAGGGTTTCTTGGATATGCGAAAAGACACAATTACCCTTCCATGTGCACACCACAGGACCAACTTAACAGTCAAACTAACAAAAAATTTGGTCAAGGGACCAAACCCGATACAGGTCAAAACCATAAAGGGAGGATCCGAGAAAAAAAAGTTTAAGGACTATTTTCGTTAAACCCGACAGATCACAGAGACCATTTATGCAGTTAACTCTAAACGTTATAAAGCATGAATACAAAACACGAATATATTGTGAGAATACGGAGCAGTGAGTATAATGGTGTCTACGTACTGAAATATAAATCATAAGTTGTATTGAGGCCTGTATATATAAATAGGCTAATGATTTGCACATTTTTCTGTTTTAGCACACTCTATTCTACGCTATAACAGTTGTATATTTGTTAGATGCTGCTTTGATAGTTTGTACATTGGAGTGTGCGAATAAAAAAGAAGAGTATGTCAATCAACTCTAATCATATAAATAAGAGTGTCTATCATAATTAAGCTATCTTGATTAAATCCCAAGGATGCTGATAGAGACTGATTAAAGACGGTCAATTTCTCAAGAAATAGATAAGAGAGTGACATGATAAGGCTATTTGAGGGATAAGCTAGACTAGAAAAAATAAAAAGAAACTGTATTTTTAAATTCTTCTTCATCTCTATATTAACTCAGTTCACAGATTACATATAGTTAACTTCAAATTACTCTTCATAAGCATGATTATTTTGTATATATAAATATGATGTAAAGATAATACTAACACGTATGCAAGGTGGATTAGATGGTAAGTGTGGTTTAGTTTAAGCAACATGGTCAAGTGTCCAAATCTTGCTTCTACCTTCTGATAGTTAGAGAGTTGGGTAAGCTAAGCACGAATAATATGTTATCGGTGTGTCACTTCAGCGTCACCTCAGCACCCTCTTAATAACACACCAATAACTAAAACCTCATTTTCAGCAAAATATAAATAACATGTTATTTGTCACTTTTTTTTAACATTTTAAAATTTTAAAACACACACATTATATTCAAATAAAAATAAAATTACAATACATACAAATGAAATACGACATTCAAATGAAAATATAATACATAAAAAAGAAATACGACATTCAAATAAAAATACATATTACGAAACGAAAACAACTCCTATTTGTTTTCTTTTTGCATCCAACGGATTTGGTGACTGATATTATCTTGTATTTTTTAAACACATTTCTACAACTTTCGTTCAACCCCGAGATCTTTCATTGATTCGTCATACAATTTTTTTTCGATTACAACACGTTTTTCTTGCGGAATGTCTTTGCATTCGCATATTGTTCCTTCAAAGCTTGTTTTGCATGGTATGCTTCATTAAACACCTTGGTTACGGCGATGATAGCTTGCTGACAAGCGACATCGTCTATTTCACAATTTTTTGAACATACTCTTTGATATCTTCGCGGTATGTGATAGAAAACAAGCCATTTTCGAAAATGTATGTGAAAGTTGTGTGTGAAAGTTGGGTGAAAATGTATGTGAAAGTTAGGTATTTATAGGTGAATATTGGGGGGTTTTTAATTTTGTAGCCGTTGAGGGTTTCAAATTTTTGGGGTTTTAAATATCGTAGTATTTAAAACAAACACATGTTATTCAAATAAAAAAAATTACAATACATTAAAATTTTAAAACAAACACATTTTATTCAAATACAAATAAACCTACAGTACATTAATATTTTAAAACAAACACATTTGGTGCAGTTTATTATTTATTTGACTTTTAATTTTTGCCGCCTTTCTAAACAAGGTGTTATGCATCTCGTAATCTTTATCATATTCTTGTTTCAAATAAGTGTCAATTGAAGCACGTTTCTCTTGTGGAATATCACTACATTCATCGTACGCTTTTCTCGGGTCATCTTTAGTTATGCTTGCATTCTCAAATTCAACGGCTAAGTTCATAATCGCTACGTTTTATAAAACATCAAATATACACCATTCTAACTTTAATATCTCTTGTCATCCTCCACTGTATATTCTAACGGCCATTTGTAATTATTTTTAAATTTTTTTGGTTTATACTACGTTTTTATCCGTTTCTATACGTTTTTGTACGTTTTAATACATTTTCATCCGTTTTTGTCCGTTTTATAAGTTTTCATCCGTTTTTGTACGTTTATGTATGATTTTTTTTATGTTTTTAACGTTTTCGTCTGTTTTTGAACGTTCATACGTTTTTTTTAACCTTTTTTGCGTTTTTGTTCGTTTTTTAACATTTTCGTGCGTTTTTTTACGTTTTCATACGTTTTGTACGTTTTCATACGTTTTCGCCTGTTTTCGTCCGTTTTCACACGTTTTCGTCCGTTTTGTATGTTTTGTACATTTTGTACGTTTTCATCCGTTTTGTACGATTTTTTTGCGTTTTAGAACGTTTTTGTACTTTTTATCCGTACAAAAGTGCATAAAACATACAAGAGCATATAAAAGCGTACAAAAACAGACGAAAACGTATAAAACGGATAAAAACAAATGAAAGCGAATGAAAATGTATAAAAACGGTTAAATACTTATAAAACTGGATGAAAACGTATAAAAACGAATAAAAACAGATGAAGACGTATAAAAACGGATCACTATGTATAAAAACGGATGAAAAATAGTTAAAAATGTATAAAAACTATAAAACTTATGAAAAAAATACAAATATCTAATATAAAAAAAAGAAAGTGAATGGTGTACTTTGTCGTACTTTTTTTAATTCCATTTTATTCATCCAACTGTGTGCAACTGTTTTAATTTATTCTATCAAAAAAAACTGTAGCCTAGCAGCCTATCCGAAAGTGTAACTTGGCATGCCAACCTGTCTTGCTGTGAAATGCACTAATCATAACAGAAAGGATGCTTTTATATGCATAACCCTTGTATTTTAAATTAGTGACAACTTCCATTAGCCTATTTTCCACGTATCGAACAAGTTTATCTTAGTAGGAGTGCTCGAATCACGTTGAACCGAATCCGAGCTCGAGTGTCAGAGCTTGATCGTAGCTCGAGCTCGGCTACTTTCGAGTCATATATTTTTTAGCTTGAGCTCAGTTCGTGACATATTTTACAAGTCGTGCTTGGCTCGGGTTCAAAACTTAAGCTCGGTTTGTTAAGCACAATAATCCCAAGCTCGTTTATTCACATTGAGCTCGTTTTCACATTGCGCTCGTTTATTCACTTTGAGCTCGTTTATATAAGTATACATAAATACACAAAAATTATATGTATACGCATAAATATTTTTATGGCTCAGAAGCCTAAATGAGCTTTCGTATGAAGCTCGGGTTTGTCCTCCATATTAATTGAGCCTTACAATCCTTGAGCTTGGACATGAGCTCGTTAACTCCGTCATATTGAGCTTCTACAGAGCTAATCTCGAGTAGTTCACGAAAATACTAGTTTGCTTACATTCCTACCTTTCAGGGTATAACTATACTCCATTCCTTCAATCTTCTTTTTAATTCTTTTAGAAAATCAAACTCACATACTACCATATTATTTTTTTAAACGACGGTATATTATAAAAGAAAAACTAGCAAGACGCTAGAATTACATAGGCGATTTCAGCCAATCAGTCCAGCTAATAGACCTTTTACCTCTAAACTTTAACTAATAAAAGGAAAAAAAGACGAATGTTATCAAAGATGTTGCACTTCCTCATAACTTGAGAATGAAAAGCGACATTATTCCTAAAACGCCAAAGCAACCAACATGTAGAGGAAAAAATAACGTAAGCTTGATCTCCCGCATCCTTTGAAGCACGCCAAGGAAGAAACCAGGAAACCCAATCTTCACAGGTGTTTAAAATCGGGAATCTTGAGTCACACCAACCTCGCACAAGGCTCCAAATGCTAGAAGCAATATCACATGAGAAGAAAACATGGGCATTCGATTCCACATGCTTGTTACACAGCGGACACATAATAGAATCGATGTCCAAACCCCGCGATGAAAGGTTAAGGCGACGAGGAAGCCTATCCAGGAATAAAAGCCACATAAAAATGTTAACCATCCGAGGAATAGTCTTATACCACCTTGTGCATGGGAGAGTATTAAGAAGCATGCAATCATCGATGTGCTTCCTAACATCACTTACCGAAAAAAGACCATCCATGAAGAGGGACGAAGTAACATAATCAGCCATCAAAAAAGATCAAAGAGCTGATATCAACCAAGTGGTTGTTGAGGTCAGCGGACGATCTTCTTCCATTCATCGGCCTACGTCATTCCCACGACCAAGAGCCATTAACAAAACGATCTTTAATTAAGAAATTTTGATCTTTCTCCATATGATACAGCCACTTATAACGAGAGCAAAGGGGCACGTCTCCTAGCCAAGTGTCTTTCCAAAAGCGAATCAAAGAGGCATCTACTACCTTAAAACGAATAGAATTCAAGAGGAAAAAAACACTTGAGTGAAGATGATAAATAGAACCAACAATGCGAGCCTATAAACCATTTGTTTGACAACCTTTTAACTCTATACCTGCTTCATCACCATGGACCAATTTCACTACTTTCACCCAAAGAGCAGACGGGATTTTTAAAAGACGCCTTCTCCATTTAATAAAAGCGAATTATTGAAATATTTAAGACTACCCCTACCTAAGCCTCCTTTATCAAGAGAAGCTAAAATATTAGACCATTTAATCCAAACAAGTTTTGTTTTTTTCAACGGATGTACCCCCAAAAAATAAAGCACGAAGGCATTCAAGAACCTTAGTAACTCCTTCAAGAGATTTGAAAATAGACAGATAGTATATACTAAGGCTTCCTAGAACCGATTTAATAAGGGTAAGACGACCACCTGATGATAGCAAGTTAGCTTTCCAACCAGGCAATCTAGCTTTAAAGTGATCAATCAAGACTTTGCAATTCTCAATACGGCCCATGTTCGAACCTATAGGCAAACCAAGATAAGAAAAAGGAAGAGAGCTAGATGAAAAACCTGTACCTGCAGCCATACAGGCAACTTCAAATGAACACACCATATAAATTCGACTTGTTGATATTAATTTGAGGCCAGATGCAAGGTAAAATACATTAAGAATACAAATGATATTATCCATATTGTTTTAGTTCCACTTGGATAAAATATAGCATCCGCATAGAAAAATGCTATAAATGGATACCAAGGGAACCAATCATAACGCCTCGAAACATATTGGCCGCCAACCCATTTTTAAGAGTAATGTAAAGGCCTTCCATAATAATAATAAAAAGGAAAGGCGGCAAAGGATCTCCTTGTCTTAACCCTCTTTATAAAGAGAATTATTGAATGTGGGACTTCCATTTACAAGAATAGAGGCCCTGGATGTTATAAGACCCACCTTGATCCAATGGCGCCAATTAACACTAAACACCAACTTTTCCAAAACATGATCTAAGAATCGCCAACTTATCAAGTCAAAAGTTTTTTCAATATCAACTTTGAACAACATCATCTTCTTCTTTCGTTTCTTATACCAGTCAATAACTTCACTAAGGATAAGAGGTCCGCCAAGGATTTGACGACCCGAGATAAAAGCTGATTGCTCATGGCTGATAATCGAGTCAATGAGTTTTTATTGGAAAAAAAAAAACAAGGCCGGTTGGTTTGACTTAATATTTTTTGCAAAAATCTTGTAAAGCATACCAATACGATAAATTGTCTATAATATTTAATATACAAAGGATTGGGTACCTTTGGAATTAAAGTAAAAAAAGACGAATTCAAACTAGGAGGAAACGTACTAGAAGTGAAAAAACTAACAACGAAATTCTAAATATCGAGATGTAAAAGGTTCAATACTTTTTGAAAAACATAAACGAAGAGCCATCTGGACCCGGGGCTTTTTGGCTACCACAATCCCAAACGGCAGCTTTAATTTCCTCCAAGGACACCATGGAATCCAAATAATTCTGATCAGAATCACATAAACGCTTAACAACCGACATGGGAGGGAATATAACAGAAGAGTCATACCATGATAACTTGTCTTTATAAAAGTTGAGGAATGCCAATTTAATAGCATTAGGTTCGGTAATCCAAACGCCCTCATGTAAGATACCATTAATCATCTAAGATTTTCGTTTGGAATTAATAATACCATGGAAGAATTTGGAGTTTTCATCTCGTTCCACATCCCATTTTACCCGATCCTTTTGGATTAAATCCATGGATTCAAGCTTCTCGAGACCATCTAACTCAAGCAAGTATTAACACGGATATCTCTATCTTCTTTATTTGCACGACATGCATCAATCTTTTCATCTAAAGTTCTCAATTAATCCAAAATACTTTTATTTCTAATATATTCACTATCTTTAGTGCGGGAATACCAGAGTTTGAGCTGAGCTTTTAAACCTCTTAATTTATCATGAAAAGACATTATGGAACCATGAACATCAATTGAAATTTTTTGCCACGCCTCTTTAAAAAAATCATCGAAGCCGTTACGATTGAACTACGAATGAAAGAGTTTGAAAGGAATCAGACCAAAATCAGATTTCTTACAATGTAAAAGGATGGGGATGTGATCCGACCAAACTCTATCAAGAACAGTAACCTGCATGTAAGAATGAGCAAGAAGAACGCCATCCGAAATCAGGAAGCAATCTAATTTACTCAACTTAGATCCAGTTTTATTCATCCAAGTATACATTCTTCCTCCCATAGGTAGGTCGATAAGACCAACATCTTGAATGAATAAATTGAAAATCACAGCATCACTATTAGAGAAAGAAGATCTAAACCTCTCTACGTCGCATCTTACTTCATTAAGGTATCCGAATAGTATAATATTTCCCACATGATTTTGAATAAATAAACGAAGGGACTCTCATAAATTTGATTTCTCCGGTTGGTGTTGCGGACCATATACGTTAATAAGATAGTAATTATCCACCGAATTCATCCATTTGCCTTCCACAATAATATAGTTTGTCACTACACCAAATTCTATTTTTAATGAAGACACTAGCATCCCACATGGTAACCAATCCCCCGGATCTACCCTAGCCATACTACACGCATAGTCAAACTTGAAGTTTCCCCACATAGATTTTAATTGGAACAACTCCAATTTTGTCATCTTCGTCTCTTGTGTCACACCCCTAAAATGGGTCCTGTCAGAATAAGCATTCGGGGCGTGACGTGTCATGGATATCTCAATCACAAGGTACAAGAACGACCTCGAAATGGTACGTTTGAAATTCATACTTGTTACATTAATAAAATAGATAGTTTTACATTTAACCCAAAAGAAGTTTTAAAGATTGCGGAAGAGAAATAAAAGCTTAATAAATCAATAACAAGCATGATTAAATAGAAGTATTGGAAATGGTAGACACATATAGCAATTTGACTTCAAGTAGCACCTTGAGCGAATATCCAATCTAAGAACCTGAAAACATTGCTTAAAACGTCAACAAATGTTGGTGAATTCATAGGTTTAAATTGCAACATAATAGTGTGGAACACAAGTTATAAAATGTATGTGACTATTGTAACAGATACAATATCACATAAAATGAGTGTTTACAATGCTCTAAGCTCATGATACCGAGACTCAATAAGTATGTAGCATATAATCATGCCAGATGAAACATGCCCTAACAGGTGTCCAACCAAAGACCACCAAACGAAATTCGACATGACATACATCCGTTTTATCAGTCCTCTGATATAAGTAAGCGCTACTTACCCGGATGGGGGTTATTAGCCCTAATAGATCTATTTATTCACTCGCGCTCACTTAACCAGTACGGTCGGTCAAGAAATTAACGGTTCATGATAAGTCAGGAAATAGTGGTTTAAACGCAAACTTAGGCAACACGTAGACATGCAAGAGTAACGTAAAACACTTGTGTCTAGTTTTTTTAAAACAAACAATGTTCTCACCCCAAAGTTAGAAAACATAAGAAAAGTAGGTAAAAGTATGAGGATATGAACTCACAGTAATTGGCGAAGTTAAGAAGCTGAAAAGAACGATCACACAGCGGTGTACAACTGTAACACCGGTCCACGACCTAAAAATACACGGTTTGGTTCAGAATTGACTACGACCGTGAAAAATCGTGACGAAGCATAAGATGTTACAAGCTAGTTATACTAAATGATTTTAAAAGGTTTTAGTATCATTGGTTGTGTGGTGGTTGTAATGGTTTGACTGAATAAAATACTTCATGTTTTTAGTACGTATACATATATAATATAAGAAATAAATAAGAATGAATAAGTTTCGGCAGTTTACCCGATACCCCAAATGAACTATCTATGACATATTCGATATAAGTGTCTTCACATTTTTAATTTACGAAGTAAGTAATACAAGTTTTATTTTCATAAAAGTTTATAAAGATATGTTTTTCATCTTTTAGTCGAGTATTAAAATAATAATATTTTATTATTTTATCTTTTGTCGTTATTAAGGCAAAATACTTAGTGATTTGTATAAAAGTATGTATTTTAGTTTATTTATCAAGTTAAAGTATAATAATTATTTGTAATTTATAAAATAATATGATTTCGTCCTTTAGTCGAGTTTTAAGAAAATAAGTTTTTCAAAATATTTCTAAGTGTAAAGTTTTTACAAAATTTCGGCATGACCCGTTCCTTTATATTCGTTTTCCAAAGTCATAGACTTTACTCAAAATCCACTTTCAAAATATATTTAACACTTCTCGACAAAAGCCAAATCTCTACGTTTTATCCAAAACTCTTTTCAACAATTTATTTTCTATAATAAGCCCATGTAGTCAAAAACGCCTAATATATAAATAGGTTATGTAAGTAAATAAGTTATAATATTAATATGCCAACTTATAAGTTTAAAATAATAATCCCTCAACCAAAATAAGTCAAAACCCAACGGGCCCTTATTGGGCTTTTAGGCCCAATAAGCCCAAACGAAAGATTAAAAATGCAATAAGCCCAATACTAGTCCAATAAGCTACCAAATAATCAAATAAGCACTTATATTATCAAATAAGCCATGAAATAAGCCACAATAAGCCATGTCGTGAACTTATAGCTCACGGTTTGGGCTTGTGTGTTGGGTTGAGGCCCACAAAATCAAACAAGCTCATGTAGGCTTATTTATTAAACCCAATAAGCTCAAATCCCTTTTTAGCACTTAAATAAGCCACGAAAAAAAGCTAGAAAATAAGACGAAACTTGGATAAGCTTAAAGTTTAAACCTTTTTTGTTTTCTCTTGGTTTCGAAACACATATAAGCCCGAATAGCTCGCACGAGCTTATTAATAAGCCAATAAGCAAATAGGTTTTATAGAAAATCATCTTTTTATAAAAACACAACCACGAAGACACAACTAAACTTTCCCTTTGGTTCATTTTATAAATTTCGAACATATATAAACCCTTATGAGGGTTTTGTCAAATTTAATTGTTTTTTATAAAATGAGTTGTAAAACTAGCTTCTAGATATGATAAGAATCAAAGAAGTACAAGACAATTTTAGAAATGATGAACTTACAAAGATGATGGTTTAGGAGGTGATTAGAGACTAACGAACACCCGAATGATGCTTAGAATACCCAAAATTACTATAAGAATCAACCCCAAATAATATTTTGCTTCTAAATTCTTGATCAAAGATGGAAAAATGTGTGTTTGCGTGTATTCTTGGCGTCAGACGAACAAGAGAGGGAAAGAGGGAGAGGGTTTTGAGTTTGTGTGTTTTTCCTTGAGAGAGAAATGTATTAAAGGTGAATGGAATGTGAAATGTATCAAGAAACAAATATACCGCACAAGAAAAGGGAATCCTAGGACTTTAAAATATCAAGGGAACATAAAAGCAAACTTTTAGGTGGAATGTTGGTGTTGGGGGTGGTGGACGTCAACACAAGGACAAGGTGGGGGGATTATTGAAAAATTTAAATTTTAAACATGCAAAGGTGGTATCCTAGGACTTTAGATATTTATTTCCAAGCACATGATATTTTTCAAATATCGTTCACGATTTACGCAATAACTGAAAACATGCTATAACTCAAAGGTAAAATCTAAAAATTTAACCATCTACCCGAAACGTAAAAACACGATATTTACCAAAAGACTACATTAATTAGCATGTCGGAACGCATCCGGTAATGATTCTCAGATACATGCGGGAGAACTTCCCGATTAAAAGAAAAATTACACAAAATTAATAAAAGTCAACTAATCCACAAAAAAGTCAACGATGAATAAATGGGAATTTTACAGGGTGTGACATCCTTTTCCTATTAGAAGAGATTTTCGTAAAGCTCAAGACGTGCTATGTTGATCCCAAACCTAGATCGATTCCTTAAGTTGTCTAAGGTTAAATTACCTTGGATAAATCCAAAATAACTTGTTGTAGAAACTTTGTATGTATATTAAAGTGTATGCAGAATCTACACCTTAATACTCTAGAAGTAAAATCAATGAAACAGTAATCTTGAATAAACAAAGATATAACCAAACGCTCCAATATTATTAGATTAATAATACGAGTACTCTTAACTTAGTACTGGGGTTTACAACCTTGAAGCTTTTCTTAATCGACTTCGACAACTATGAAAACTGATAATGATGTGATTGTGTATTTTTGTGATATCTCAACTAATGCTCTAAAGCCTCCTTTTATAGACTAAGGAGTCCTAGTCGGCTTACAATACATTCCTAAGATATCTCAATCTTTTCTAAACGTAAACATAATTTTCTAAATAAATACATTATGTATATCTTGTACATAAATATCTCAACACTTATCTTCACACGTATTCTTGTTCTCCAAACAATCTTTATCTCTTTAATTCATCTTTATCCTCTTGATAGTAGAAAGTCTTAAAACAGTTGTAATCCTTCCACCAGCAGCACTAACAAACATAAGCAATAGTAACATTAGTACTAGCAGTACTAATATACACTAACAGTAGTAACTTGTACTAGCAGTCTTAACATTTACTACTGGCAGCACTAACTACTTAGCTTATATTTTAGTCTTCAACATACTTCAGGAAGATGCATTCAAACCTTTCATAGACCTTTTTGCTGTTTCACCATAAGCTTTAGCAGTTGATAGCACATCTCATTTTGATGAT
>BQNB010011357.1:65690-81681 GCA_026074375.1 Tanacetum coccineum | reverse complement strand
ATAAGTTTAATGAGCTCGATAAAAGTTTCACCGGATTGCCATACAAATACAGTAACATATATGTTGCACATTTGTATATATTCAAGTAGTTTTGTTAACAAATGGAAAACAAAGATTATGAACAATAGAGAAAATGGTGAAATTCTTTTTATAATTATTGCAATGGGATTCATCCCAGATTTATACACATACGAGAGACCCTAATTATGGAAACACAATAAATGGTTGACTGGATATGATTTGGTAATAATGTGTGATATCTTCTATATGGTTGACCGGATATGATTTGAAACTGATCCCGTAAATTTCTCTTTTATTTTCTTTTCCAACACTCCCCCTCAAGTTGAATGGTGGGATTCCCGAAATTCAACTTGCTTAGACATTTGTGAAATATATCTGTTCCTACTGCCTTCGTCAGAATATCAGCCAGTTGATCTGAGGATTTAACAAACGGTAGTTCGATAATTCTTGCTTCTAGTTTTTCTTTGATGAAATGTCGATCGACTTCTACATGCTTCGTCATGTCATGCTGTACAGGATTTTCTGAGATCTGGATGGCAGCCTTGTTGTCACATATGATCTGAGTGATTCCTCGAGGAGGGGATCCTATTTCAGATATAAGTTTTCTTATCCACAATGCTTCTGCTAGCCCTCTGGCTATACCTCTGAACTCAGCTTCAGCGCTTGATAATGACACTACCTTTTGTTTCTTACTTCTTCATGTAACAAGATTACCTCCTACTAAAGAGAAGTAGCCTGATGTTGATCGTCTGGTTCCTTTATCTCCAGCCCAGTCAGCATATGTATACATCTGAATATTCAGGTGTCCGTTTGATCTAAATAGGACTCCATGGCCAGCGGTCCCTTTGAGATACCTGACAATTCTTAAGACTGCATTCATGTGAGCAACCTGTGGTTGGTGCATGAACCGACTTACCACCCCAACAGCATATGTAATGTCTGGACGAGTATGTGACAAATATATCAGTTTTCCTACCAACCGTTGATACCTATTTTTATCAGCCAGTTTAGCTTTCTTTTCTATAAACAGCTTCTGGTTGACCATCATAGGGGTGTCAGCTGGTTTGCAATTGATCATCCGTATTTCTGCTAAGAGATCTAATATGTACTTTTTTTGACAGATGAATATCCCTTTTGGTGACCTCAGAACTTCAATTCCAAGGAAATATTTAAGATTTCCCAGATCTTTCATCTCAAATTCTGTGAACAACCCTTCCTTTAGCCTTTTTATTTCTTCTTCATCATTTCCAGTGATAACCATATCATCAACATAGATGATTAAACATGTCACACGATTTTTCCTGTTTTTAAGGAACAGAGTATGATCTGAATTGCTTTGTTTGAAACCATACCTCTTCATTGCTAGCGTGAACCTTCCAAACCAAGCTCTGGGAGACTGTTTGAGTCCATACAGAGATTTTTTCAATCGACATGCTTCTCCAGGTTTAAAATGCTTTGAGAAACCAGGTGGAGCTTCCATGTATACTTCTTCTTTTAATTCTCCGTGTAGGAAAGCATTTTTGACATCAAACTGGTGAAGAGACCATCCTTGATTAGATGCTACTGAAAGCAGGACCCTTATTGTATCCATTTTTGCCACTGGGGAGAAGGTTTCTGAGTAATCAATTCCATAGGTTTGAGTGTATCCCTTTGCAACTAACCGAGCTTTATAACGTTCAACCGTCCCATCTGGTTTATATTTCACTGTGAAGATCCACCGACATCCTACTACCTTTTTTCCTTGTGGCAGAGCACATTGATCCCATGTTTCATTTTTCTTTAATGCCTTCATCTCATCGTCTATAGCGTTCTTCCACTTTTCTGATTTTAAGGCTTGTTCAATGCTTGAGGGAATTTCTTCTAAACAGAGGCTTACAGCAAATGCCTTTGCGTTATTAGAAAGATTCCCTTCAGCTATGTTAGCCATCGGATACTTGGCTCCCCTGGTGGTTTTTTCTGGAGAGTATCGTTTTGGTGGAACTCCTCTGTTTGATCTTGGCGGAAGAACATACTTTCTTGGCACTTCCTCTTCATGTTCCTGCACAATTTCAGAAGTGGGATCTCGGATATCATCAGCATTATTTTCATCCAAAGTGGGATCTCGGATATCATCAGCATTATTTTCATCCAAGTTGTCTGGTTGAGAATTATCCAAGTTATTCGGTTGAGAACTACTTACCTCAGATATCATGTCGGGAACAGGATGTTCAGGGGTGGCACTGATATTTGGAGCTTCAGCTGATGTGGTACTGTGATTTTGTATCTTATTTCCAATGATGGCAGCTGATGTGTAACTTAACCAACTCAGTGGGTCACCTTGTTCCTCCCCCTGACCACTGTGTTGAGGGGAGTAGTAGTACTGTGTTTCAAGAAAATCACAATTCATTGAGGTAAACAGGCGATGTGTCTTTGGGCTATAACATCTGTATCCTTTTTGATTTACCCCATATCCCACAAAGACACATTTTTCAGCACAAGGATCGAGTTTATCCCTGTATGACTTGGGAATGTGGACAAAAACAGTACATCCAAAGACTTTGGGTTGGAGTGTGAGGGGTTGAGGGATTGTGGTATATTCAGAAAGTGTTTCTAATGGGGTTTTCATTTTCAAGATTTTGGTAGGAAGGCGATTGATTAGATATGTGGCAGTGGCTAGTGCTTCTGGCCAAAAGGATTTGGGTACGTGTGACTCAATTATGAGTGCTCTTGTCATTTGAGTGTCTCTTTTCATATCTAAAAGAAGGGCGGTTTTTTCCGTCAGCAACACCGTTTGTTTCCGGGTTATGGGGAACAAGTGTTTGATGGAACTATATCTTTGGATAGAAAAAATATTTTCATCTGTGAATTCACATATTCTCCACCATTACAGATCGACAAAGTTTGGAACGGGACTTTTGAAACTGATTTTGAATCATGGCATAAAAATTGGTGAACCTATCGCGTACTTCATCCTTACTTTTCAGAAAATAAATCCAAGTCATGCGGGTGCAGTCATCAACAAATATTATATAATATCAAAAATTTTGACCCCCGATCACAGGGGCAGGACCCCATACATCAGAATGAACCAAAGAAAAAGGGGTTTTGACCCTAGTATTTCTGGGTTTAAAATGTTGTCTATGACTTTTAGCTAAAATGCATGTTTCACAAGTACTTGGTTTATTCAAAGGAAACAAATCAGGAAACAAAGTATGTAAATAACTAATGGAAGGGTGTCCCAGTCTTCTGTGCCATAACCACGCTTCTCTTTCAGTAGTTCCACGAGCTAACATCACAGTACCACTTTGAACCACCTCATCAACATAGTATAATCCATTTCTTTCAGTGCCACGCCCAATAATCCGTCCCGTCCTGATATCCTGTAAAAGACAAAAAGTCGGGTGCATTAGAACTGAGCAATTGAGTTCTTTCGTCACATGGCTTATTGACAAGAGTTTGTGTGATAAGGAAGGAACATGAAGGCAATTAGGGAGTTTGATGCTCGGAGAAATTTTAATCGTTCCCCCGGTTTTTACATCCATTCTTTCTCTATTTGCAACTTGGATGTGGGTTTTTATTGGCTTGGATATGTCAGTAAAATCGGATATCCATGGTCGAATATCCATGGCCCATTGGGGTTTTTTAAATGGGTTTGGGCCATGTAAGCCGATCCATTTAGATATTGTTGTTGTTGACCGGTTTTACAAATAAAGGGGCTATCTCTATTTTTGGAAGTATATAGATGAAAAGAAATAGGGGATTTGGAATTTAATCCTCTTTCCCCTTTACCTTTGACCGAGAAGCTCTCCTCCCCTTCTTCTCCGACCGCTGCTGCTGCCCCTCCGAATCCTCCTTCTGATCGTCGATCGTTGCTATTTTTGGTGGGGTTCCTGGTATTGGCGGTAGGGGAAGAAGATGGTTTATCTTTCTTGGCCCCCTTGTTACTCGCTGTTTTATGGCCATCGGTCCACCAATCTGGATAACCGATGATTTCGAAGCACTGGTCTTTGGTATGTCGATTCATGCCACATTCTTCACATTTGAGGTGAGACTTGTCGTTTCTGGTTGCCGGTTTTTTCTTGCCGTCGAATCTGCGAAAACCCTTGGTTGCCAAACCCACGCCGTCTGTTTCTCCGGATATTCGGTTAGGTTGCCGGCTATATTGGGCTCGATGTTTTGGATGAGCCATGAAAAAACAATTAGGTCTTCTTGTTCCCAAGCCTCATATTTTTCTGTTGTTAATTTTTCGGAAGCCAGATCAGGATCCACAATATCAATCAGCTCGTTCATTCTGTTTGTCAGTGCACGGTCTACTAGCTGTGGCAAAGTGATCTGAACCCCTTCGACTTCGGTTAGTCCTGTTGGCCTTTTTCTGGTGAGAAGTTCCATCACAATTATTCCGAAGCTAAACACGTCTATCTTCGTTGTCTTTTTTCTCATATATGCAAACTCTGGTGGAAAACAAAAAATGCATTAGTTTGACATACTGGGTCAAATGTGATACAACTCAACATCAAAATTGATATACATCTCGTACAAATTAAACCCAAACATTTAGTATACAATTTTCCATATTTTCAAAGCTTAGTCTGGTTATCAAAATTTTCTCGATAAGATAAAATACAATGCATCAGCTAAAAAAGTTCAGATTTTGTCAGGTTGACCTTAAAGGTCAAACCATCGAAACTTTTTAATTTTGGTCTAATTGCATGAAAAAGGTTTCTGTCATAGTGACTAATTTTTTTAGGGCACAAGAAAATAAAACACAGCTTCAACATTATCAAGGTAAGTTATTGATTACCTGGTGCCAAATAGCCAATGGTGCCTTCAAATGTCGATGCAGTGGTGACACTGCTTCCGTCTTGCACATGAACTCCAAGAAGCCGAGCCGTCCCAAAATCACTAACATGGGCATCCCACTTCTCGTCCAGAAGTATATTAGAAGGCTTCAAATCACTATGAACTATCGGAAAATCATATCCCGAATGTAAGTAAACCAAACCTCTTGAAACCGAAACCAAAACCTCAACTCTCTCAGCCAGATTCCATCTCGACCTATCAACCCCAGAATCATGTATAACTCTATCCAAATTACCATTTTCCATATATTCAAGAACCAACGCCTTCAGCCTCCCACTCTCCCACGCGTAACCAAGTACCTTCACCAAATTCCTATGCCTCAGTTTCGCTAATATCTTCATCTCCCTATCAAAGCTCTTATCAGATTCAGCTGAGAACTGTCTGAAATTCAGATTTTTCACTGCTATCATCGTCCCGTCTTGTAGTTTACCCTTGTACACTGTGCTTATACTGCTTGTACCAAGAATATTTTCTTCACTGAACCCCTCAGTAGCATCTTCTAATTCTTTTCTATCAAATCGTTTCAGACCGGACACTGGGGTGTACTCTGGTTCCAGGCTGTTAGTTTTCTTGACTTTAAGCTTTCTAGCTTGACGACAACATAATACCGCTATAAAAAATACTAAAAATAACATCTAAAACCCCCCCCCCCCCCCCAGGGTATTGCAAGAATCAAGACAGTCTTTCCGGAGAGATGATGTGAACGGTTTTGTATACGTGAGGATGTGCATGATTCGGTGTCGTTTGTAAAACACAAAGACGGGTTTCCTTGTAACCCAACTGATGCGGTGTTTCTAAAAATACCTGTATTTGGTACATGCCCTTCGAGCTGATTGAAGGATAAGTTGAGGTGTTACAGCGTCAACATCTTGCCAAAACCTTCGGGAATGATACCGGTGAGTTTCTTCTGCGAAAGATCTAGACTCTGTAGGTTTCTACAGCTTTGGATCGCTACAGGAATTTTACCCGACAAGTTATTGTTTGAGAGGTTAATAACTTGTACCATCTCGAGCATTTGTAGCTCATTAGGGATCTTTCCTGTAAGAAAATTGTTCGATAAGTTGAGGGAAAACTGAATATTCTTCATACTTGCAATCACGGGCCCTGAAATCGAGCCTGTGAGAAGATTATGCGACAGGTCTATGGAAATTAACCTTTTAAGTTTTGCCATACTATCTGGAATCGAACCATTAAAACTGTTTCCACTTAAATCCAACACAGAAAGCATTTCAAGCTTTGAAAATGAATCAGAAATCAAACCAACAAACTTATTGTTCATCAAATAGAGCTCTGTCAGCTCTTTTAGCTCAAATATTTCCTCAGGAAACCGTCCTTCTAGATCATTATTCCCGAGCAAAAGACTCTGAAGAAATGAAATGTTTGCTAGCTCAACAGGAATGGTCCCCGAAAATTGGTTTGTTCCCATATGTAACATAAACAAACTAGTTAAGTTCCCAATTTCTACCGGGATGGATCCTGAAAATTGTTTTACAGGTCTTACCCTTATTTCCAGGATCGAATTTGAAGTGCAATCAAAGTATATCAAAAGTAATAAATTGTTATGTGCTACACTTAAAGTCTTGAGACTAGAACAGTTGAAAATATCCTCTGGGAATTTTCCTGACAGCCGGTTGTCGCCAATATTTAAAAAGGTAAGATTCGATAACTTCCCAAGCCCTTGAGGTATATCCCCAACCATACTATTTCTAGCCAAATCTATCAAACGAATATTCGTGCAGTTTGTGATACTCGAAGGAATTGATCCTGTGAGATAGTTTAAGCCCATGGTTAAGTAAGTTAAGTTCACTAACCTCGTGATAGATACCGGGATTGAACCGGTAAGCTTGTTCTCATGAAGGGTGAGTGATTGTAATGACTCCAGTGAACTAATATCCGAAGACAAGTTCCCACTTAAATTGTTCCTTGATAGTTGTAAAGCCACTAATGACTTCAACTTAAACAACGAGGGCGGGATAGAGGAGTTTAACTGATTATTATATAACCGCAACATCTGCAAGTTCACCAGATTTCGTAGATCAGGAATGCTTCCGGTTAGCTTGTTCGTGTATAGATTGAGTAGAGTTAGATTCGTGCAACGACCTACTTCCATCGGTATATTTCCCGAAATAGAATTTTCAAACAACTGAAGATCTTGTAAACTTGTTAAGTTTCCAATCTGACGAGGAATAGTGCCAGAAAGCCGGTTTACGCTAAAATCAAGAGCCAGTAACTCTTTCATGTTACCAACAGAAGTCGGGATTGAACCTTGTAAAAGGTTGTTAAAACCTTCAATTTGCTGAAGATTGATTAAATCCCCGATCCTCTCGGGGATTTTACCAACCAGTTTGTTGTCTGCAAAGCTGACTCCAAGCAATGAAGTAAGATTACACAAACTCTCGGGAATGATTCCCGTAAAGGAATTGTTTGCAAGGTCTAGGTATTGAAGATTCCCTAGTTTTCCTAGCTGGAACGGAATCGAGCCCGAGAGGGAGTTTGCGTAAACACCTAAAGTCATAAGCTGTGTACACGATTCCAGCTGGAACGGAATCTTGCCGGTGAATTCGTTGTCAGACAAATCAAGAGCTTGAAGGCTGGAAAGATTTCCTAGATAAGGTGATATTTCGCCTTTGAGTTGTGTTTCTAGAAATGAAATCGAGATTATTCGTTTAGAGATCTCGTCGCATTGGATTCCAGTCCAGTTGCAATGATGGACAGGATCTGAATTGGAGTCGAGATTCCAATCTAGAAGCGCACCAGTTGGGTCATCTGTGATTGAATTCTTAAAGTGTTTCAAAGCTTCTAACTCATTTTCAAATACTGAATAAGCTGCTAGAACAGCTGTACTAAGTACCATGAAGTGAAATAGTACAAAGGTCTGGCACACCATTATGGTTGTTGTGTTTATTTTGAGGTAGTGAGTATTGTAAACGCAAGAAGTTGGTTTTAATATTTGTCAAACCTCAATGTGTGGATACAAAGTGTTCTTTTATTTGTTTGAGCGCAGACTGATAAGGGGTGTTGGGGAACTGTCCAAACCTCTTATAGTTTGTTTGTTTTTGTATTGTAATTGGTTTTGGGAGTAATATATATTCACCTTTCAAAAAAAAAAAAAAAAAAAAAAAAACAAACCAGTCTATGTTGATTGGATCATTCATGTTGTTCAGTGACCAAAATGATGTCAAACATTGTATACTTTTAGAACCAGTCATACTATATCTATCATTTTGGAGCAAAGGAAATATAATTACTATGTAATGAACCTACTATTTTTACTTAATATTGAATATTAGTTGTTACTGTATAATTTTTGGCCAATAATACCGGCAAAACTACATCGTTATATAGTTGATGTTGAGCATAAAATGATAACCGTAAAAGCAGGCACAATACAAGTCACATTGACCAGCTATAACTGATGTACGTCATTCATAATGTTGCATCTCAATGCAACAAAAACAAATTTCTGTTGACTATTGTCTTTCTGTACATACTGAGCCATTAAACTTGAAATGAAGTCTCAGATGCTGTAATTTATTAATGTAAATGACCATACAAAAGGGGTATTATGACCATTAGAGAAAAAAATTGGCCAACATATGAGCCGGTTATTGATTAACCGTACTTTAAGATATATTAACATAGTTTCTCATCGTGTCTACAATATGTCAATACTGAAAATAAACTCTGAAATGCAATCTAATGCTAAAAAGTAAAAGTACAAGTGGGAATATCCCTTTATGTTCCAATATGTAACCTTCATTGTTTAGACTTGCTTGCTGATTTTTGTAAGTGTAGACAAAACTTCATTCATATCTGGCCGTTCGTCTGGATCTGTTCTAGTGCAAGATAGCGCCAGCTTAAGAAGCTGTTCTATTAGGCCTTGCTTCGTTGAGAAATAGGAAGCCAGATCAGGATCCACAATATCAATCAGCTCGTTCATTCCATTTTTGAGTGCGTGATCTACTAGCTGTGGCAAAGTGATCTGGACCCCTTCTACTTCCGTCAGTCCTGTTGGCCTTTTCCTAGTAAGGAATTCCATCACTATTATTCCGAAGCTAAACACGTCTATCTTTGTTGTCTTTTTTCTCATATATGCAAACTCTGATGGAAAACAGAAAATGCATTAGTTTGACATACTGGGTCAAATGTGATACAACTCAACATCAAAATTGATATACATCTCGTACAAATTAAACCCAAACATTTAGTATATAATTTTCCATATTTTCAAAGCTTAGTCTGGTTATCAAAATTTTCTCAATAAGATAAAATACAATGCATCAGCTAATGAAGTTCAGATTTTGTCAGGTTGACCTTAAAGGTCAAACCATCGAAACTTTTTAGGTTTGGTCTAATTGCATGAAAAAGGTTTCTGTTATAGTGACTAGTTTTTTTAGGGCACAAGAAAATAAAACACAGCTTCAACATTATCAAGGTAAGTTATTGATTACCTGGTGCCAAATAGCCAATGGTGCCTTCAAATGTCGATGCAGTGGTGACACTGCTTCCGTCCTGCTCATGAACTCCAAGAAGCCGTGCCGTTCCAAAATCACTAACATGAGCATCCCACTTCTCGTCCAGAAGTATATTAGAAGGCTTCAAATCACTGTGAACTATCGGAAAATCATATCCCGAATGTAAGTAAACCAATCCTCTTGAAACCGAAACCAAAACCTCAACTCTCTCAGCCAGATCCCATCTCGACCTATCAACCCCAGAATCATGTATAACTCTATCCAAATTACCATTTTCCATATACTCAAGAACCAACGCCTTTAGTCTCCCACTCTCCCAAGCGTAACCAAGTACCTTCACCAAATTCCTATGCCTCAGTTTCGCTAATATCTTCATCTCCCTATCAAAGCTCTTATCAGATTCAGCTGAGAACTGTCTGAAATTCAGATTCTTCACTGCTATCATCGTCCCGTCTTGTAGTTTACCCTTGTACACTGTGCTTAAACTGCTTGTACCAAGAATATTTTCTTCACTGAATCCCTCAGTAGCATCTTCTAGCTCTTTTCTATCAAATCGTTTCAGACCGGACCCTGGGGAGTACTCTGGTTCCAGGCTGTCAGTTTTCTTGTCTTTATGCTTTCTAGCATGACGATAACATAATACCGCTATACACAATACTAAAATAGCAGCTAGAGACCCGAGTATTGCAAGAATCAAGACAGTCTTTCCGGATAGATGATGTGAACGGTTTTGTTTACGTGAGGATGTGCATGATTCGGTGTCGTTTATAAAACACAAAGACGGGTTTCCTAGTAACCCAACTGCGGTGGTGTTTCTGAAAATACCGGTATCTGGAACTCGTCCGTTGAGCTGATTGTACGATAAGTTGAGGTGTTCCAAAGTCAACATCTTGCCAAAACCTTCGGGAATAATACCCGTGAGTTTGTTCTGCGAAAGATCTAGACTCTGTAGGTTTCTACAGCTTTGGATCGCTACAGGAATATTACCCGACAAATTATTGTTTGAGATGTCAATAACTTGTACCATCTCGAGCTTTCCTAGCTCATTCGGGATCTTTCCTGTAAGAAAATTGTTCGAGAAGTTGAGATATAACTGAATATTCCTCATACTTGCAATCACGGGCCCTGGAATCGAGCCTGTGAGAAGATTATGCGACAGGTCTAACGAGATCAACCGGGTAAGTTTTGTCATACTATTTGGCATCGAACCATTAAACCTGTTTCCACTTAAATCCAACACAGAAAGCCTTTCAAGCTTTGAAAATGAGTCAGATATCGGGCCAACAAACTTATTGTTCTTCAGGTACAGTTCAGTGAGCTCTTTTAGCTCGAAAATTTCCTCAGGAATCCGTCCTTCGAGATCATTGTCCTTGAGCAAAAGACTCTGAAGGAAGGTAATGTTTGCTAGGTCTACAGGAATGGTCCCAGAAAATTGGTTTTTTCCCAGATTTAACAATAACAAACTAGTTAAGTTCCCGATTTCCCCCGGGATGGACCCAAAGAATGAGTTATCATGAATTTGAAGTATCTTGAGATTCGAAAGCATTCCTATGCTCGGTTTTAACAAACCTGTGAAATTACTATGTGCTAGATCTAAAATCGTGAGACTAGAACAATTGAAAATGTCGTCAGGGATTTTTCCCGACAGCCGGTTGTTTCCAATACTTAAAAATGTAAGATTCGATAACTTCCCAAGCCCTTGCGGTATATCCCCAACCATACTATTCCTAGACAAATCTATCGCACGAATACTCGTGCAGTTTGTGATACTGGATGGAATAACTCCGTCCAGATTATTATTACTAAGGGACAGATTTCGTAAATTATGAAGAGACCCGATATTCGATGGAATTGATCCAGTGAGATAGTTTATGCTCATTGATAAGTAAGTTAAGTTCACTAACCTCGTTATAGATACCGGGATTGAACCGGTAAGCTTGTTCTCATGAAGGGTGAGTGATTGTAATGACTCGAGTGAACTAATCTCCGAGGACAAGTTCCCACTTAAATCGTTCCTTGATAGTTGTAAAACAACTAATGACTTCAAGTTGAACAACGAGGGCGGGATAGAGGAGTTTAACTGATTATCATATAACCGCAACATCTGTAAGTTCACCAGATTTCCTAGATCAGGAATGCTTCCTGTGAGCTTGTTGGTGTATAGATGGAGTAGAGTTATATTCGTGCAACGACCGAGTTCTGTTGGTATAATTCCCGAAATAGAATTTTCGTACAATTGAAGAACTTGTAAACTTGTTAAGTTTCCAATCTGTTGGGGAATAGTTCCAGAAAGCCGGTTTACGCTGAAATCAAGAGCTAGTAACTCTTTCAAGTTACCAACCGAAGGTGGAATGGAACCTTGTAAACGGTTGTTAAAAGCTCCAAGTTGCTGAAGATTGATTAAATCCCCGATTCTAGCAGGGATTGTACCAACAAGTTCGTTCTCTTCAAGGCTTAGTTCTTGCAAAGAGGTGCAATTACACAAGGTCTCGGGAATGATTCCAGTGAAGGAATTGTTTGCCAAGTCCAGGACTTGTAGATTCCGAAGTTTTCCTAGTTGGAATGGAATCGGGCCAGATAGGAAGTTTGTGTAAACAGCAAAAGTTGAAAGCTGTGTACACAATTCCAACTGTGATGGAATGTTGCCAGTGAACGAGTTATAAGACAAATCAAGAACTTGAAGGCTGGAAAGGTTTCCAAGATAAGGTGATATTTCGCCTTTAAGTTGTGTTTGTTGAATAGAAATCGAGATTACTCGTTCTGAAACATCGTCGCATTGGATTCCAGTCCAGTTGCAATGAGGAATGGAACTGGAATTCCATTCCAGAAGTGCACCAGATGGGTCATCTGTGACTGAATTTTTGAAATGTTTCAAAGCTTCTAACTCATTTTCAAAGATGGAATTAGCAGCTAGAACAGTACTAAGTACCATGAATGGTAATAGTACTACAAAGGTTTTGAACACCATTATGGTTGTTTTGTTGTGTTTATTTTGAGGTAGTGAGTATTGCAATAGCAAGAAGCTGGTTTTATAATGTTTTTGTCAAACCTTAATGTGTGAAAACAAAGTAATCACAGCGCATGAAACTTTGTATAGTTAGACAAAATAGTCTTGTCTTGAGTTATGTTCATACAGCCACCATGTCATTCTCTACTATTATAACCATTAATTAGCAACTTGACAGTACTATTAAGATGTAATTCATACTAATAATATCTAGGATATCTTGTTAATGACTAAACCATGTGATTAAATATTTCGTTATTACATGCATTAATTAGTTGCTGGTTTCATGCTTTAGTTGAATATATATACAACTTTAGAATTGATATCTATAGTGGCAAGTGGGTTATATATTTATGGTTAATTTGTGCTATTCGTGAGTTTGTGACCAATCTAATCCAAGTCGAAAAAGCAAAATTGTCAACATATTGGTCTACGGTCACTAAATAGTCTATGTCGAAATCAAGATTTCGACCAATGAATTACTAATTTAACCATATTAGGCGCTCACATGAATAATCCAAGTATCATAGTATTCATATCTATGTCTTTTATTTGTTGTTGTACTTATTGGTATAAATGGATGAGTGGTGTAATCATTTAACATGTTTAAAACAAGAAAAGCACATATAAACATTTAATTAGTGAATTTGTTAGGCGACATTACAAGACAGAATAATCATATAAAAATTATTAGTGTGTCAAATAGTATATGCTTGGTCACTTGGTTGAAATGCTTTGCTAAGAGTCAACTAAATATAGACATTATAGGCATGGTTCTAAGGGGTCCAATTATATATCATTGAAAATGGACTTGGTTTTTGTAATCTCTATCTCTTTGGAGTCAATGATCAATTGTGAGTCAACGGTTATCATATTCGCTTGAAATACTCGATCACTGGTCCCCACACGCTCCCATAAAATAAGCTACTTTGTTGAATATATTCCTAATGAAATTACCAAATACTACGTATCAGTTTAGGTCGTCCTAATATTGATAAACTTTCACTTTTTAACTCTTTGAAGTTAACTAATTAACGTGGTGAGTAGTCCAATGGGTATAGTTTTCGTGAGAGTAGTCCAATGACATGATTTGTACATATAGTGTTTAAAACAGAGGGACATGATATTACACAATTTAACAAAACCCCAAAGAAAGAAGCAAAATCCCTTAGGCATGCCTTGCGAAAACAGATATTTGTAACATAGATATTATTTTCGGATAAGAAACGTACCTATACATACATGCATGCACATGGTTTTTTATTTCTCAAGTAATGATTTAAATGTTGTCGGGATTCAATGATCTGACATGTCGAATGTTTGGGTATGGGCAAAACGGTGTGCTAAATGCTAAGGTCCTTGTCTCAACTTGTTACATAAAGACACAAGAGAGTAGTACACTAACCGTATATCAAACAAATCACCCGTGATTGTGAATGTCGATATATGTTCTTTTCTGATTTCATATCATTCTATATTATTTAATTGTATATGTCCTTTGATATCATTAACTTTTGAGTAGATTATGAGTACTTCATGACATTTCATTTGACTTTGTCCTTACGGAGTAGCTAAGTTTTGTTTTGGTTAAACAAACAAAAGATTTTGGTTCTGATTTAGGTTCGCGGTTTTAAAGACATAACGGTCATCTGTTAATTAAACACTAACATTAGGCTTTAAAGTGCTTTAATAGCGATCATGAGTGTTAGATCACTGAGTCTCGTAACATCAGTGTTATGTGTGGTTGTCTCCTTTTTTTTTTTACATATTCCATACTCCACTGATCCATAAATATACATGTACTAGCCTCTAATCTCATTTACGTGAAGGTAAAAAGTGTTTTAATCAGCATCGACATGTAAAAGAGTAAAGTTTACCTATATGACACGTATGGACGTCACGTCATTCATTTAGTTGTGTAGTGATGACGTGACTACCAAGTCAAATACCCACCACTACACACATTTACCTGCGGTTACCAACGTCGTATCTCCTTGCAAGCTCCACCATCTTATCCTACGTCTTCGAGGATACCCAAAATGTTAACAAATCACATTTAATTTAATTTCATGGACGTCATACTCATCAAAAAAGAAAAGGTCAAATACCAAAGTTATAGTCAAAGTCAAAGTCAAAGTCAGATATCTATAAAAAGAATTCTAATACAAAAATCAAACTCTTCAAAATACTATAGCATGATTAGCAGACGTTTGGGACGTTGATATCTGCTTCTACAAAGCACGGGAATCTTAGAATTAGGAATTTGCATGTGTCGAGCTAATTATCAGATTGTACAAAACACGAGTATTGGTTTGTATCTTAGGTGTCAAGATGTAATGACTGCATGCGTATCGAATATTTGTGATAAGGACATAAAACACGTGATATGGTGGACTGTGATGATCTCTGGCCTTTTAATATGAACTTGAACTAGAGCATTGTGCTAGCATTATTGATCAATCTAGCTCTTGTGTCGATCTGGTCGGATAGTAGATGCATACGACTTCTACAAGGACGTGTTTTCCGAACCGGTTGTTGATGATTGGGCATTCTTCTTGATGCTTGTAGGACTAATGGTAACAAGGAACTTGGAAAATAAAGACTGAATTCTTGATGATCAATTGTTGGGCCAAAACCCAATCAACCGGATTAATCCCAAACCCGCTGGAAAACCCAATAGAAGTCAAACGAGTCAAAACCCAACCCAACTGTCAAAGACAGTTAAATAACTGTCAAATAACAGTTATTTCCTAACAGACACGATGGTTCGACTGAACCGACACAACTTTTAGATCGCACCTTTTCATTTTGTATATATAGGAACAAATCTGTAAGAACAAATTGGATGACAGATTTTGATTATATAAAATTTATTGTTTTTGGTATATCTTTGATTGCGTTTAAACTATTACGATCCAACATTTGGCATCAGAGCTATTGGTTAATCAAACCAAGATCATCATATACCATAGAAAATCACTGTGTTCCATTCGAATCAAAAAACGGCACCAAGGTTTTTCCAAAAGACGTTTTCGAAGATCATACAAACACAACCCAGAAATATTTCTGTGTTTGTCAAAACATCTTTAACATAAGGCGAATCCAACATCGTCGCCAAGTGAAAAAGATCACCGGCAACGAAGGGTTTCAACCCAAAAACACATCGAAACAGAAACGGAAACCAGAACCCCAAAATCAAAGGGATTAGCCATTTTTTTTCTGTCACCGATTCGAAAAATAGAAACCACAAAATTGGATAACGCGAAGTCATCACAGAAAAACGGACGAAAGATTCTTACATCAAAAGGAACGAACATACCTTTTAAGAATCATAAAATCGAACCCATTTTTCCCAGAATCAATATTTGATTCGTGATTATCCGAGAATAAGAACCCCACATCAAACGGCGGTTTCTTCATCGAGATCCCCAAATTACACGAAACCCTAAAAAGGATTTCGCATCAATAACTAGAGGGAGCCCGTGGTTAAGAACACAAGGAGAAAGAGGCGAACAAAGATCGCCATCATAAGCGGCGGACGAATCCACCGGAGAAGAAGGCCTCACACCAGTGACGAACTCAACAAGGAGAGGGTCACCAAACAAAAGAAAGAGAGGCAGATATAGAAAAAGAGAGGCGGACAAAAAAA
>BQNB010011357.1:50089-62419 GCA_026074375.1 Tanacetum coccineum | reverse complement strand
TTTTCACAAAGCTCAGTGCAACACATGGGTATAAACGCCTCGTGTAAATAAATAAACGAAATTGTAAGTATACGAACATCTAATGTTATTCCTCTTTATGAGTTTAACCCATGCTTACACGAGTTTAAATATTAAATAAAATAGAATTATTATTAACGGGTATATAAATATCAAATGTAACCACATGTTAAAGTGATATGAAAATAAATATATGCGATTATATTTATAACAACGACTCATGTAATTCTTATATAAAGTTTATATAAGAAGATCCGAAAAAACATTTATAAAAAAAATAATATTTTAACTTCATCAACTGTCATTATATGCTATTAAGCTCGCATATTGTGTACAACATATATAATATTAGTTGTTAAATTTAAACAACTTTAACCTCAACACACATGTCAGTTAAACAAAGTTAAATTTGTCATTAATAAAAACATTTACTGTTGTGAATAATCATGAACAAGAATATAGAGGAAAAGAGAAGATATTATTGATTGAAGTACATAGGTTATATGTAAAGCCTATATATAAGGCTAAAACCCTAGCTTTCACCTAAAGAAATAAGATGAATAGACATAGCCCATAAGCCCATAAATAGCCCACAATAATATTTTACAATACTCCTCCTTGGATATTCATCGTTTATTATACGCTATAGACTGCCTCGTTAAAAACCTTACCAATAAAAACCCAATGGGATAAAAACTTGATGAAGGAAAAGAGTGCAGTGCGCATAATGCTCCTCCTCAAATTAATGCATATCTTTTAAACGTCGAAGGCCGATCTTCCGAACCAGTAGCTCAAACACTTTTGTTGGCAAAGATTTTGTGAATAAATCAGCCAAATTATCACTTGATCGAACTTGACAAACATCAATAACTCCATCCTTTTGTAGATCATATGTAAAGAAAAATTTCGGAGAAATGTGTTTTGTTTTGTCCCCTTTAATATACCCTTCCTTGATTTGAGCTATACATGCCGCATTGTCTTTATACAATATGGTTGGATTTCCTTTGATAGACTCGAGTCCGCATTCTTCTTGGATGTGTTGAATCATCGATCTTAACCAAACGCATTCTCGACCGGCTTCATAAAGTGCAATAAGTTCAGCATGGTTTGATGATGTAGCAGTTAATGATTGCTTCGTCGACCTCCAAGAAATTGCAGTGTCTCCATAAGTAAAAACATACCCTGTTTGTGATCGTGCCTTATGTGGATCAGACAAGTAACCAGCATCAGCGTATCCAACTAACTTAGATTTTGAGTTCTTTTGGTAAAATAATCCCATATCACGGGTACCACAAAGATAACAAAAAATGTGTTTGATTCCATTCCAATGTCGGCGTGTTGGCTCGGAACTATATCTTGCTAGTAAGTTTACTGAAAAAGCAATATCCGGACGTGTATTACTAGCAAGGTACATCAAAGCCCCAATCGCACTTAGATATGGTATTTCAGGACCAAGAATGTCCTCATCATGTTCTTTAGGGCGGAACGGATCAAGTTCTCGGTCAAGCGACCGACCGACCATTGGTGAGCTTAGCGGATGAGCTTTATCCATATTGAATCGTTTCAATATTTTATCCGAGCTGTGTGCGGATGAGCTTTCACATATTGATTCGTTTTCAATATTGTTATCCTTATTGTCTTGTTTTGTTGGATCATAAGATTACCATTTGTACAATTTGCTCGCATTTTGTCAATTCGTTAACGATAAATTTAGTCTTTACTAAGGTCTGTTCATTTTCAAATTGTTCTTTAACAAATTTGATGTATGTTCTTATTTCATCTCAAGATTTCCGTGTTTATTTAAATCATCATTTTCATTTAGAATGCAATGATTGTGAAACCGCCTTAGATCTTTTAATAAAAACAAACTTGGGACTTATTTGATGTACTTATTTTATCATCTTCTTTTCAATGATATTCACTCAGACACGTTTTTACCACAGTTAGTCCTGTGTTTTGTTTTTTTACATATATCTAGATCTTTTCAGTTTAATCGAGAACACATTTACTCGGGCTTTAGATATTCACAGCTTCCACGGCATTTTCATTCCTTCTGGGATTCTGCATGTTCAATGTTCTATATCATGTTGGTACACAACACTCAAAGTAAGTGTGACTCAACATCCATTTATAGGCGCCATTTAGAGCGCCTTTCAAACAATTTTGCAAGACTGATTTTAATAATTCTATGTGTCGTTGCATCCCACAACTGGTGTATCTGTTTTCTTCTTATTTGTGTTACAACAGTTTTTGTGAGAAACCTTGTGCTACAATGCTATCCGCAGTTGTATCTCACAATTTTCATTTTTCTCGCTTCACTTTTTATCGCTAAACGACTCCAATTTTATTAGCCTAACAGGCGTCTACCACTTATTTGGGGTTTAATGTCACAATGGCAAATACTTTGCGTTTTCATAGGGTTTCGCTGCGTCTCAGCTTGTAATGGCTTACTTGCCATTTTTTGCCTTTGAATTTTATTGGATTCGATCATTCTCCATAGATTTTGCGCACCAATAATTTCATCATTTTATTATTTACACTTTGACTATCAGCATTTGCCATATTAATATTTACATAAACAGCTGTTTTATTAGATTCAATGTGTGACTTTTTTCGTACAAAGTTTATTGATGATCTCTTTTTCATTAGGTTCATGGTCATCTTCAAGAGATTTAGCCTAATATTCTGTGTTTCTATTTAATTTCTGGTTGGTCTAAATTTGATTTGATATTACACATTCTTGATAATCTTTTAGTTGTATTCTGCTATTTCAGTCTTCGTGGTATTTTGTTTCTTTTGAAACTCTAACACTGGGCTATCAACGCTTTATGCTACAGATTTGACTCATCTAGATGTTTAGGAAATATCATTTCTAAGAGGGGCATTTTAAATGTGTGAATATATTGATTTTAGAAGACTCTCTTTTTGCCATCTGTAATGTCTTCAGGCAATTCAGATGATATTCGTTCGCTAGTGAATGATACTTGTTTGATACCTCCAAATCACATTGACAACTACTTCGCAGCGTCAAGAAAAAGATATTTGGGTATGCAGTCCAGAGTTAATTCTTGCTTGTCTAACCTTTTTATCTGTTCTCTCACTAAGTTTGAGAGAACTTTGTTAATCCTTTTGGGCTAATCAGCTCAAAACGATGGCTGTATAGCACTTCTCCTGTTTTTGGTTCAAAGTATCTTGATTGTTTGATGCGAGAATTAAAAAAAGACATAAATTCCAATAGATTCTTTGAGGTTCCCATCGTTTGTTCGGTTGTCGGTGGTGATATAGGTAACAATAGTCGCCTACCAAAGATACTTTTGAGATGTTGACAAACTTCGGTTCTCTTCCACGTATACTCGTTGGAGTGGAGATACTGATGACGATGCACTTGGTCTTATTCTAATAAGACGCAACAGCATGTAAGATGAGCATGTCCCTGATGCAGAAAGATGGAATTTTGATTGTCATAAGTAATGGTCTGTGCTAATTAATTGGTAATCTTTTTTTATTAATGATTCAGCTTTAGGCTCGTTTTCGTGTATGCCACTTGTGATACAGGATGCTTAACAGTATTCTCCCAACTTGGTCATACATATAAAGTCATTTAAATGATTGAAGATTGTAATTTTTACCTGCAGTATCAAGCCTAATTGTCTTCTTGATTTTTGGGTTTAATCTGGGTAAGTGATCCTTAATGTATTATTTGGCATAATAGCCTTGCAAAGAAAAGACAACATTTCTTGATTGCTAGTCAGGTAAGACATGGGACCATGCGGGTTGTTAGCATCGATATTATATCACCATTAATGTATTCTACATGGTCCACTGGAGGTAGTATATTGGCACACAACTTTCTCACTTGGATTCTTTCTAGAAACAAGGAGATTCATGTTACAAGTTTATATTGATTGAATTGGGCCATGTTTATCCTTTTTCTCAAGAGAGCACTCTCCACATGATAAATCTTTTTGTTTTGGGGAAAAACGAACTTCCAAACTTGAGGTCCTTTAGTGGTGTGCATTTCGTCTCTCGAATTTATTCTCCTCATCATTTATTCACCGATGACCACAATCGATCTTGCCATACAGGGTTAAATATTTTTTTAGTCTATACCTGGTCGGGTAGAAATTCAATTTAATTCAGTTATGTTTATTTATGTAAAAATACAATCCAGAACGAGTGAAACCTTTCAAATTCTTTCCATTATGATCTTTTTTCCATTATTATATGGGATGTATTTGGAGATATTCAACTATTCTTTTCAGTAATGGTTTCAAGGGTTGATAGACCATTGCGTCTTATGTCTTTAAAACTTAAGTAGGTTTGATCTGGACCTACTAGAATACAACACATATTTATGATTAACTTGTACTTTTAGGTAACACACATAATCAAGCTTTTCCATTCAGCTTCAATCAAGTTTTAGTATCCACATATTGTGTTGGCATCATTTACCATTTGCTATATGAAACTCTCATAAAAAATAGTTTTTGTTTCTTTTTAAAATGGTTATTTTGTTTTTCCACTATATAATACGCTACTCGTTTCACACTTTTTCCGCATATTAGACTTTTTTATGTCTTGAAAAAAAAACAAATGTAAATAAACATTTCCATAGTATAAAACTTTAATGAAAGACATTGTCATTAAGAATAACCCGCTCAAAAACATGAGTAACATTGCGCTAAGAAAAAAATAGATGATTACTGTTTCAATTATTAGGGCTAAAAATCTTATTCGTGAAAAACAATAACACTAGAATAAATAAAAACACTAAAAGAAATGCCACGGACTTTTTTTTATTTATCATTTTTCATTGTTTGTTAAGGAAGCATACAACGTCTTTCGATCATAATCAATAAAAATTGAGGCGCGAAGTGCACATCGGGTTTTGGATTCACACTATTTAAAATAATGATCTTATATTAAACATATAATAAAATAAAAATAGAGGAAATGATGGTAACTTGAGGTTCCAACAAAAATTAACATATGAGTAACATGAAGTTACATTTTGTTTCTCTTTGAGGGAATCTATCTATAGTATTGTTGCGTTCTTCTTTTCTCACTTTTCTATTATTTATAAACGTACCATAACATGTGGTCTATGGTTATGAATCTTAGTTAGAATACATGAGGTGTCTAATATTTTTTCATTTTCAACATACTGAGGTTTTGTGGTTTTGATGTAGTTTCCATGCTAGCCACAATAGATACATATGTTGTTACACGTTTAAACTACATGAAACTTTATGAGTGCAATAGATAAAATGAATAAATAATATAAAACACTTTCGCTCGTTATGTAATGACTATAGATGACATTTTATTGTTCATGGGTAAAGTACATTATGATGATCAATAGGTAATAAAGAGAACAGTATAAAATGAAATGCTCATAGAATAAAAGCTTGTCATTCGACTTGAGTGTTACAGAATCACTTATTGCAGAAAATATGTCTGCATTTACATTTTTTTCACTGTCTTTTGCTTGGATTTCATAATAGTACTTTAGAATAAATATATACATGGAGGGTTATGATATGTTATCATTATTTTGATGAGTTTCGTGATTTAGAACTTGAGGTTCTTATCTTTTTTTTTTACAAATTTAACATAACTTGTGGTTATGAGTGTCGATGATCTTTATGTGAAATATCTTACTTGTAGAACATTGGTGTTACTCATTACATTATTTTGTATTCAACTACAAGAAAATGATGTTGTGCTTATTGTTGTGTGATTCTCTGTTATGTAGTCACAATAGAATCATTTATTGTTATTGTTAGAATGTCAAGAGTGTTTAAGAGGAAAAAATCGGTATTATGTAGGTATCCACAAAATAATGTGAGAATATATCTTTTGATCGAGAATTATCTGTTTTTGCTTTTCTAATGTTCGATGTTAAAAAATATTAATTCAAGATACTAAAAACATAAGATAGCAATTGCTAAGTCCGGACTCATTATTACTTTTCATATGTGTCTTATTCATAAGAATTAATGATTTTAACATATTTGAAAATAGTTCCAACGGTATTATGTCAATCCTGGTATATATAAATTATTGCAATGGATAAACAAATGATATAATTTTGTATCACAAATATTCTAATGTAAAATTGCATCACGTTATGTTATTAATAAGCAAGTCAACATCGGGCATTAGAAAATTCGATGGTATATCATATTATAATAAGGCTTTTCTTCTATCTATTAACGTAGTACTATTCTTTCATATTGTTTCAAAATTGAGATCTACATTTGATTTACAAACGTCACAATAAATCTCAACATTTAATTTATTAAATGGTTTTAATTATTAAAAGGTTGTGACATTCAACATGTTTCAGAACAAACATGATTATAACTTTAACTCTACATGTGATAGTTTCAATGAATGTGTTTTACCCCCCTCTTGAGTATTGAAAACGCTAAATATTTCCTCATCTTTAAACAAACACGATTAAGATTCACTTCTTCTTTATATTGAGTTCAGTTCTCTCTTAGTTAAAGCTTGATTTAGTGTAGTTAACGTGTTGTGTATAATCATGAACGAAGATTATTAGAGGTAAAGAGTAAGATATTTATGAATGGAATGTTCTTAGGTTTCATGTGAGCCGTGTATCATAAGGCTAAAACCCTGTAGCTTTCACCCTACATGAAATTAGCACTGATTTGACTTAGCATTATGCCCAATAAATAGACAGACACAATAATATTTTTACAATTATTTACAAATAATAACCCGATCTCAGCTACCATCTAAAGACTCGCTCCTTTAATTTTGTATGTGCAAGCCTAATTATGATGAGGGGATGTGCTATATTATATAAGTGCTTGGTAGCTTTAGAATATTTCCCAGGTGCACAAACCCTACATTTCTTTATTGGAAGTTATACACAAGAAGCGTGGTGATCCCTATTGTTAATAATAATCATGGATGATCTGTTATCATGTCAAGGGTTTCGACTCGTACTCTAATCTTCTGTGTGGTTATACAAGCAAAAC
Source organism: Tanacetum coccineum (assembly GCA_026074375.1). Taxonomy (NCBI): domain Eukaryota; kingdom Viridiplantae; phylum Streptophyta; class Magnoliopsida; order Asterales; family Asteraceae; genus Tanacetum; species Tanacetum coccineum. The sequence continues at coordinate 55,394 of BQNB010011357.1, read as the reverse complement.
AATAAAAGCTTCTTATTTTATATTGTTTATTTGTGATATTTGTGGTCTGAAGTAAACAAATCGTTGCAGGTTTGTGTTTTTTTACAAGTTAGTATTGTTTTATTCTTAGTTTTTCTTCAATTGCAGGTTTATTAAGAATTTGATTCCTTTCTTTCATCTCTAAAGTGTATAGAATCTTGGGTATGGTATGTTATTTCTTTGGCTTATTTTGATTATAAGATTAATTTGGTTAAACATTTATTTGGTTTTTAGCCTTAGGTCAAGATGAAACTATTGGTGATTCAAAATTGCATCTATACGTGGTTTGAGTTGTGTCAGGTGGTTTTCATGATTGTTATTTATATTCAATTAGATTGATCTTTTGGTTGGCTATGGTATTGATATGTCAGTGTAAATTGGGAAATTATGTGGTTTGAGGTTCTCGAGTGTTGATGATTTATCTTTTGAAATTTATGGAGGTGTATTTTTAAGATTATTTGTGGGCTTACATGTTTCGTATTAAGCTCTATATAATCGCTCGAGTCTCAAATTAATCTAGCTAATAAATGCTTTAAAATATAACGCCGGACAAACAGTAAGCGAATAAGCCCAAATATTTTAAGTTTTTAAACAATATCAATCACTTTTTGCTTTTGTCTTGAGGTCTTTATTGGTTTATCTTTCTATAAAAGCTGTTGATAACTGTGTAGTTTATGAAAAGTGTGAATGGCCTTATGATATTTATATGACGTGGTCTTAAATGCTCATAGGCTCATTATTAAGATTAAAATGTCTCACCATGTGAAATGTGTGTGCTCTGTCCGTTTTCCAGAGGATTCTTGTGTTGTAGTCTCACTGGTTGCGTTAGCTTTTTAAATGTGGTTGGATATAACAACTATCTTATGTTGAGTATTTTTTCATTCCTAGATTCGACAGGTTGGAAAACTGCTTGCTGAAGTATTGCGTCTAGTGGGTTATTGTTGGTTTTTGTTTGACATAAATGTGAAGGTTAGCATGTGTTTAAATAGGTGCTATTGACATAACTGTGTGAAGTATGTATTTTGGTGAGATACAAGTAGAACATATTTTTTATGTTTTAGTTCAGTAGATACAATTTTGGAGCTGATCATTCTTTGTAGTGGATCTTTGCCTGTTGGTTGGGGTAACAACTAAATGACACCACTAAAGTTAGCTTTTAATTTCCATTTCGACATATGGAGTTTGGACCTATACAAATGATAGACTTTTTCATTTTTGCAAAGAGTCACTTATATTACCTAATCCTCATCTAGTTCAGCTCGCTTCTGATTGACGGTTCTATGCTATCCGGCTAATACAAGGTTATGTTCTCAAGTTCATCTCGATAACAAGTCACTTAATTGAGTTCGGTATAAAAGTGTTGACAGTGGACTCAGGGTTATTATCCCTTTTCAGATCACCTTTCCGTGTTTATTATCCTTATATAACTCTTATCAAATGCTCACGGCTACAGAATACATTTGTTGTATCGATGACAGGTGGTGATGTGTAATACTACGTTAATTATTTCTTAATATTGGTTGTTGTCAGACCAGCAAGACAGTTAAAAAAATTGTACTTCCTAAAAAAGGAATGGCGGGTGGCGCTCATCTATTCGGGTAGGGAGTCTCACTCAGATTCATGTAAGAGAATAAAATAACAAAGCAACAAAAATCTAAGGGGTCAAAGCTACACTTGGTAGTTTAAAAGAGCTTAAGGTTTGTTATTTATCCCTTTGCCCATTAGAGTGTATCATGAGCATCATTAACACGGTGTGGCTATTTATGTGACAGAAAAAGGAATTACAAAGCCAGACCAAGTTCAAGACAACGGATATGCGGAAGTGGATAGTGAAAAAGACAACAACAAGGATACAAAGATAACGGTTTTCATCTCTCAGCCATTGGTAGATAGAAAATACATCTGAGACTCCTTAATGAATGCGTCAAATGGGTCGAACGGGTTAAGAGTCACCCAAAGCATTTTTAAGGGCACAAAAACCTGCTAAATTTAATTGCTGATGGCATGCAAATTAATAGAAACAAGACTGACTGGAACTTTGTTTTGCAACTTGGTGGCTAGCTTATGGTGCAACTATTCACACTTGCTTAGATAATCGCGGGTTATTTGATAAACGATATCGCTTAGTAACTGTCTTCAAGAACTCATGGAACTACGTCACTTCATTAATCATTTTATATGAGCATCTGGGTATGCATATGAAGATAGAAAGCTACGAGAAGGCCGGTAACTACGTTGACGAGCCTTTAAATAGTATGCTCATGACATTGTTATTCCATACCTCAAGCACACTGAGATTTTTCCATTTGCCTATGAGTGCGTCTATAGGTATGTCACTTGCAGCCTACTCGACATACAAACTCCCACATGCATTATCTTAAAATACCAGCCTTTTACGTGTTTAAGTTCTATTGTCATAGTTAGTAATAAACTATTTTAGCGAAAAATGAGACCGATTTTTCCTTTCTCATTGTCATTATCAAATTTTGAATATTTAACCAACATAGGTATTATGCACAATCTTAAAATAAATATGTAGGGGTTTGGTGCAAGTAACTAGAGGCGGCTGATTTAATAATGACAATGTTGCTCGATGTTGGACTTTTGAAAACTCGCTCCCGCTTTGATCTTTCCAGAATAGATGAGGTATGATCATATTCATAACCAACTGTCTGAATAAAACCTTGATGTATTCTTTGTGTGTTGATTTCCTAATGTTATGGAATATAACCGTATGTAGACATGTATCTTGGTTTATCAGATTCAATACTGTTACTTGGGACTTCTTTATACTTTTAACTTTTAAGTATCATTTCTATTCAATTTCAAATGGTAATTATAGACAGGAAAAAAATAGAAATGAGAACAAATTCAACCCATTAGATTCATTATTTTATAGCTCGATATCATCGAAAGTTCATGAGAATTTGTTTTGTTTGCAAGCATGTTGACAAGTCCAGCTACGATAATACGTTTTGGACCGTGTAATCATGCTCATGGGAGTCATGGGGAAGACAAATTGTAATGAGTGAGAAAGAAGGTGCCAATTTCCCAGGTAAAATCTTGACCCCATTTTACCATCATGCGATACTCTAATTTTTAGTTTTATTATGAAAATGCAATTTCTTAAGTTTGTTCAAGTTTGGTTAAACTTATGTTTCAGCATCGAAAGCCCATTGAGTTATAGAAATAAGCCGTATCATCACCCATGTGAATTACGTTGAGACGCATGGTTTGACAACCATATTATTTTCCCTTTTTATGCATTAAAAGACATTGTACATTACATGATTAGAATCGGATATTTGTCTTTCTTTACATGATGTTTATATTTCACAGTAGTTGTGTATAATCACGCTATTTAATGATGTTCGATAATGTTTTAGTGAGGGGATTTTAGATACCTTTGCAGCCCACAACAGGGGTGGTTGGATATTGCTGCAACTTGCAGCAGGGGTGTTTGAATAATGCTGTAACTTGCAGCAGGGGTGTTTGGATACTGTTGTAACTTGCAGCAGGGGTGTTTGGATACTACTGCAACTTGCATCAGGGCTGTTTGGATACTGCTGCTACTTACAGCAGGGGGTGTTTGGATATTGTTGCATCATGTGGTGTTCTTGCTAGATTTTTTAAGTACCAAATTACTTAAAACATGGTCATGTCTTAGACTATATCTTATTTGCATGAGTGCCTCCTTCAACCTTCCCTTTATATCGATATATGAAATCAGTTTTGCTTACTTGGTTATGGCTAACTTAATGGAGTTAAGGCTGTTTTACATGGAGATATGGACATAAGATCAGAAACTAAGTTGAAAATTTTAGAATAGATCCTGCTAATGCATTCTAGAAAATCAGGAGGTGAGGCAAGCTGACAGATTCTCCCAGATGCAATGTTTTATACTAAAAAAATACAAACACAGTAATTAAATTATAAAAGGAGCATCCTGATAAGACTTGAGCTTAAACTTATGTTTCTTTTATAAATTGCACGCATAACAAGATATTACATTTTTGCTATGTAGTCCCTTTTAGGCTTTTGGATGTACCCTATGTATCCTCAATGTTTCTAAGAAGTGACGAATGTTGACTTTTATCACACAGCCATTTGTTTGCAATATATGTTATTATTGTATTTGCACAATCAGATTTAGCTTGATTTGTACATTTTGATGGATTGGTGCCAGGCCTGGGTATTGAGACAAAAGCCTTAGAGAAATGCTTAGGGGTTTGAGTGAGTTCTAAAGACCAAGAAAAAATAACCATAAAGGGATGCGTCTTTTTTGGTTGCTAAGTAGTCTTGAACTTGAATGCGATATGAGGAAGCAATGGAGGTTGTAGTTGTGAAAAGTTACGTTATCCACAAATCTTTATCACATATACGCCAGCTAAAAATATCAGGTCAGATTAGGTGTCGAATGACTTCTATTCTTTCGTCCAAGTGTTTTTCTTATTGCTGTAAGATGTAGGAGTTGGTTTGTGTTTTTTTTATGCTGTTAGGTGTAGGGAGATTATCCACGCCTTAATGTGTGTGCGGCCATTATGGTTGTAAGATCTAATTTACCTTATTTGAAAGATTTAGTTTTATCTTTGGGCTCATTTGATGCTTTCCTTTTAAATTTGTATGCTCTCCTTTATCATTGGGTCGATTAGGTTAGTAACGGCATAATTACACACCTCCAACGCAGCAACACATTACACACTCAACAAATAAATACATCCCGTGTGCAATGCACGGGTCTGAATGCCTTGTGTTAATAAATAATGAAAAAAATTATGTAAAACCTCGTGCATAATTATTAGTTGTACTATATCCAACTACAAAACATTAAACACAAAAAAAATCTTATATATCTATATATTAAACTAAAATTGTAAAATAAATTATTCATGTATAAACTTCATGCTTGTACGGGATTTATAACTGATTTCTATTCAAACATGTCAAGGATCGCAACTCAAATCTGAAACCGGTTAGACTCTCAAAAATTGGAACCGCCTCATCTACCAAAACCTCTACCTGTATCACCTTTACTGTTGTTAATAAAGTAAGAAAAGAATCATAAACAAAAAGATATTAAGTATGTAGGGAGTGCATACTGGAAAGCTTCGGGAATGAGTGAGACGTCGGGAAGAGGTGCTAGTTAACACTAGGGGTGGCAATTGAGTCATGTTTAATTTGACCTATTTGGGTTCGTGAATTGGCGGGTTAGTATAAGAGTGAAATAGCTTTTGAAGACGATGAAATATTGTTTTTATCGTGTTGTAAGAGCATCTTCAATGTGAGC